>DWMA01000234.1:0-12905 GCA_018252035.1 Urbanus sp. 3 SS-2014
CCAATCGGCCCTGTGCCTTCAGAATTCAACAGTCTCCCACTCTCTTCTTCAGGTCATCGGTCTATCTAGTTGGGGGCAACCTGTGCTCCTTTTACCTAAACATGGTCACCACTCAAGTACCTTTCTTCTCCCATCGGTTTTATCGGTCCTTCGAGCAATGTGGCCGATGTGGTGTGTGAAAGATGTCTAAATTTATTAATTTTCTTTTTCTCTTGATTAAGTTTAGATTCTATATTATTACCATTGAATAATGGTCTAGTAATAAAGGTATTGGGTATTCTGACATACAAATTGTTAATACTCTGAAAATAGACTCAAATAAACCTACCTCATTCAATTTATGTGTAGTGAAATCAACATATGGATTCCTGTTTTGATCTTTCAAGGGCTTTCCTTTGCCACTTAAATTTTCAAACTCTCCTTTAGACATGGATTCTTGTATCAAGTCCTCAACAAGCCTATCGAAGCCGTACTTGGTTTTTATATCATGTTTCTTAGAATATTGGTCTTTCTTCATGAGGGTATTGTCGGATGCTACAGCCTTTGCTACTCTGTGCTCCATAACATTGATTGCTGCCTTTTGCGCACGTGATTGTGCCCATTGCTTTTGTCTTTGGAAAGGTGTACCGTGACCAACACCCTCGAAGCTCAAGTATTGACGATGTTGTGGTGCTGTATGCTACAAATATTAAGGAAATTAATGATATTCTATAATTAATTAACACAAAATTAAACAGGATTCTTTTCTGACAGAGATTTCGTTAATTTAAAATTAAAAGATAGAAGCAACTTTGGTAACAATGTTATAAATTGGAAGGAATTAGTGCTAATAACTGTACCCTGATGTCATACACAATCTGCTCCACTTCATCTTTCTTGCTGGATCCAGTGTTATGCTTGGACAATACTCGGAATGCATTCTCAATGGCTACAAACTTGTCTATATTGGCCTCGGGTGACCCGGAATCAGGGTGGTACTTCTTGGCGAGCTCTAAGAAGGCATTTCGAACGACATCCTGCTTGGAGTGGACGGGGATGTTGAGGAGTTTGCAACATTCCTGTAAACATAAATCCCACTAGATTAATAATTTGAAGAGTATTAAAATGTAGCCAACAATATTGAGAGGTTTATATTAACACATTAACAAGCAACATAGATAAGTTACATTTGGGTTAGAAAAAAAAAAAAAAAAGGTAACAGTGGCGTAGCTAGGTAACCATCAACAACTTCGAAGTTGTTGACGAATTATTATGTAGTCCATTGTGTCAACTGTGATTTAGATCCAATGTAAAGGCTAAATCGTCGCTTTAACTACCTCATACCGGCAAACTGAATATCTGATTTTCTAAACTTACTTCAATGTTCTTCTGAGATATCGTAGTTATGGTTTTAGCTGAGATTTTAGCCGTAAAATAACTGTAAACACTTAATGGATTTATGCGGAAAATTGTGGTTATCGTTTTATTCATTTTGATCACATTATTATTGTTTGTTGCGTAATTATAAGCTCAGAAAGCTGTTTTAAACATTTTACGTATAATATTTTTCTCTCGAGATGTTTGTTACTTTTCTTCTGGATTTTTTTGACATTGACAGTATTTGACAGTGACAGTCATTTGCTATTAGTGTCAATTTTTACAGCTGATCTAATAAATAGGAATGTAAAAATATTAAGTGGGTTCTTCTTTAAATATATTTAAACAAATAATAACGAGAATTAATATTAATGTTTAGTAATTAGGAAAACATGAATAACTTAAGATTAAATTCTTTATTTTGTTATCTGTACATTTCGCAAGGTCAGAAACCGCTTGATGTTGAAATGTAATGAGAATTATGACATTTGACATTTTGTAAAGCGAGTGGGAAGCGCTTGCCGCAGTTTTTCCTTTTTATTTGTGAATTAATAGTGAGTTTTCGAGTGATAATTGGTTAGTAAAAAGTTTTTGTATGTTAGTGAAAAGTGATACGCTTTTAAAACATTTTAGGACGTTAAATGTGTTGAAAAAATGCCTCTGACGGCAGATGAAATCGCGACCCGCTATCCGATTCATTGGTTGGTGTGGAATAATCGGACCGAGGAGTTGAAGAAAGCGCTCGAAGCTAATCAGGTATCGTCTTTTCTGTAATTATAATAATGGATGTAAAATTTAATTGAATTAGGTTATGTTGCTCACCTTATATTTTGTTGTGTACACACGTCAACATATATCTATCGTTTTTCCGAAGTCACGTGACTTTCTAATATGCAGTAAATTGCATGGTCGTGTATGGCTGTTGATTTTCCTAATCCATTCATAAAGCATATTAAATGTATTCATGAAAATGAACTCATCCTCAATATCGTTTCAAAGCAATAATGTAGCTTTTATGCTAATTGTTCATTGTATTGTTTTATCTCATAATATTGAATCACAACAATACAACTTTAAAATTATTTAATTATGTGTATGACCATATTTGAATTCATAATAATTAACACTTCACAATTTTAATTTGCATTATAAACTAGGAATGGAGTCATTATCTTTACTTAATATTTAAATTTTTAAATAATACTACTATCCTGTTGACTGTGAAGTGAAAAGGGAAGTAATGTAGTGTTTGTTACATTAAAAATTGCGTAGATACCAATTAATTAAAGTTATGACTGTCAATACTAAAATAATTCTCACTGCCCAATGCCAACATATAATTATATTTTTTTGGTTTACTATACCTGCTAATTGCGATTTATAGTTTCAAGGTAAACTATATTTGATGTGATTGAAGCAGCAAACAAGCATGTAGTTTAGATTTTTTATATCATTTACCTAACGTACAGATGTACGTACGACATACGTAACATACAGACAGAGGAAACGACAGACCACCTGATTGATAGTAATCACTGTCGCCTATAGACATTTCAGTGTAATTGGTCACTCTAGTGAATAGATATCTCTAACCAATCCTACAAAGTACAGGGATTCTACCTGAAGCCGATCACAGATGCTTCAGACTGCTTCTGAGGAATCAGGTGGTTGTCTCATGTGTAAGTCAACTGGTCATGATCTTGGAAGTAGTGGTTCTTATAAATGAAAATAAAAATGTTTATTTGCAGAATAACAATATATTAAATACAGGTTGTCCCTTAAATCGTGGATAACTTCGCAATTACAGGTAGGTCACACAGAGCCCTACTAGATTATTCACTTTCTTTAGTCTAAACTCATGGTTTTCGAGATATTTTCATTTTTGTAAAACTGCCAAAATGCACACCTTTCGCACTTTGACTTGTAACCATCATAAAACGTAAGCTTTTTCAAGTTTGTTTTTTGTATTAAATGCTGGAATTGAATTACTTTGAGGAATATAATTATTAATCATAATTAAACTACATTTTATTTACTTGTGTTGAGGACCCTTGTGGCAGAGCAGTTACCATACCGGCGCAGTGGGTCCTGGGTTCCATTCCCGGCTAGACAGATATCTGAATGATGAGTTTAGGTTTATGGACTGGGTCTGGGTATTGTGTATTCGTCTTTGTATGTCCATAGCACCCACGACACAGGAGAAAATCCTACTGTGGGGGCTGTGTGTAGAAAGTGTATAGATCTGTCTTTTTTTATTCGGTTATAGAATAAAATTGCTGAAATACGTAATCTTTACAAGAATTTATCATAACGTTTAACTAACTATAGGAATTTATAATTTATTAACGAGTACAAAAGTGATCTAAGTGCGAGTTACCTTGTAAATTGATAATAAAGCAATTTAAAGGAGTTCCAAGACTTAACAATATTTATTTATACAGTGATACAATCAAACAAGCTGTCGCTTATGATATGCAAGAAATGTGAATTAAGTAATATTCATAGTCGATTTCGACAATGAGATATTAGCTTAAAAGTACAAAGTTATTTAACTCAATTGAGATGTTGCGAAATTCTTAATTCAAAGTGGTGTAATTTATAATTTAAATAAATATCTGTAAAGGAAATGTTCAAAAAAGGAATAAGACTAGTTAATATAACTATTTTTTTTTTGATAAAATCTTATCTTACTACCTATCAAAATTTTACTTACCTACTTTAGTAATTACGTAAGCAAAACGCTTTCCTAAAATTTACTACATTTTAATAGTTATCAGTATTTTAATCATTTATGTGGATTGCAGAAAAAAATTACTTTTAGATAATAGCTATGATGCCATAGTTATTTGTGAAATCAACTTTTCGGAACAGCATTTATCAACTACATATTTAGTATTACTAATATTCTTATTGCATGACGTTCCGCTGCATTTAATGAGGAATAATACTAGCGGTGTTTAGCTACCTAAGTTAGCAGCTACCCAAATATTCGTAACATTAGCTAACCACTCAACAACAGTAATGTCTCGTAAAATATGAGATACTTAACCCACTGAGACTTTTAAACATGGAATGCAAAACTGGCGCCAACACAAACTGTCAGTTCCAACGTTCCGTTCCAGATTACTTTCTTGATATTTTGAAGATATCTTAACATGTTTTATAGGTTAACATATTTTGTTTAAAATTATGACCTGTTGCTAAGAAGGTATATTAATTATTTTATGCCTATTCAGTATTTAAACATAATTGTGTTTTAGAACCTATTCAAACAGAATATTTTATATATTGTGTGCACTACAGTTATAAAAAAAACCTTTATAAGTAATTATAAAGGTACTTCCGAATTTACGCGAGCCTGTAGTGATATCCAAAATTATTCATTTTACAAAAATCCTGTCAATGTCTAGCCGATCAGGTTCTCGTAATTACTTAATAATGTGTTAAATTTATCGTTCATGTAAAAATAAGTTAGGTATGACATATTTCTGTTTTTGGAACTTATTTATAAACATATCTGTAAAATCAACGTAACCAGTAACTGTTTTATAATCAGTTCGAGCATTAAAAACTAGATTGACAATGAAATATACAATGCAAATGTTTCTTTAAGATTGAATTATCAATAGTAATAACCTACTTAAAGTGATTAATGTTAAGTAACTTGTCGACCTTAGTGAGGTATTAAAATAAATTATGGTTTGAGGCATTCGTGCTGTATTAACTGAGTTTCCCGTTTGATAAGGAAACGGCCAAACATTGCGCCATACCTCACCATGATTTCACCATAGGAAGTAAAGATTTTTATTTGAAGACCCATTGAAAAGGAAACCTGACTTAACCTTAGCATACTCCAAGATGGTGCTTCAATGGACAGTAGGTTTTAGTACAACAATTTTAAATCACGATGAATTAAATTTTTGCTTTTTTTAGGCCTGAAGCCATATTTAGCTGCCTAGTCCGTAGCGCCGAGCAGAGCATAGGTAGATTATTTTTAGCTAATTCATGAAAGGATATGTAAAAATCACTCATTTTAAAGGAACTCATAAGATTTCACTCGTTTAAGTAGGATTTTTTTTACTACTGCAACTATTACCAAGCTCACGTTTCTTTAAAAAGCAAGTAAGTTATAGTAGTAAGGAAGGTTACGGCAAAAAATATAGGTACCTAATTATAATACCTACCTTACACTGATAAGGTGTCAAATAAAAGATTGATTCTTGTTATTAAGACATGACGTCACTAACATACCTTCTGTAGATTAATTATTATTAAATGATTTCGAGTTACAAGATACGGATATGAATGGAATTTTTGCTAATAGATAGTAGCTATTTTTAAATATTGTACCTAAACTAGTTACTTTGAATTCTTAATAGACCTAGAATAACTATAGGAAAACATTTTGTATTTTCCTAGTTTATTTTAATAAGATTATTTCACTAAGAATTAATACTGTATTTAAGATTTTACAATGATCCTTACCAATTTATCTTACTGTAAGCTTTTGAATTACTCGAAATAGTTACAGACTAGTTAGTAACTCGTAATACCTGAATCATTTTTTGTTGTGAATTCTAAGCATAGATCACATTTTATTACGATTTTATGAATGCTGTCTTTAATACATTCCGTAGATTTCGAACTACCCACATTGATCTTCTAAAGTTTTTTTAACGCACTCCAGTCAGAAGCCCGTTAGATCAACACCTAAAGACAGAAGAGTGGTCAACCCACGCACACATGCACATGTTATAGAACACCTACACGCGAATCCCGTTCGTGTTGTTGATTAGAGATTGGAGGTATGATAGGGTTAATGATGCTTTGCCGAATAAAATATATTCGAATACATACCCGATTCGACTCCAATGCTTCGGCACTATGCTCCTCCTTCTGTCGGAAGCAATTAGTGCACTTGCTCTTGTTGAAGATGTTTGGTGCAAATTTCCTGCAATCCGATCGCCCAGACATGTTGTCAGAGGTCAGGGTCAATTCAGCGTTCACTATGTCACCGTGCACAGCATGGTGGTACTGTAAAACACCCACACTAGACGACTATTCGCCTTTTTTTTAACCGAACACGTAGTTTATCACGCGCGCACCCACCGGTGAGTGAGCTATCAGCAAAATCACAGCAAGTGAAGTGAACGCTAGCGTCAAACAAAAACACAACCACAACACAATCTCCTTCGGCAACCGAACACCGAAGAAGTCGAACAATCGCGTAAACAATATTCGTATTCACGTCAAAATAAACATCGATTTTACAACGAACACGCGGAGATCGCGAGCGCGCAGCGACACGACCGCCCGTCCATTTTACATCTGATAGAAAAGTAAGCACAAGCAGCGAACTGTGAGTTGTTGTTTTACAACTTCTCTTTTCTTGTATGTGTCGGTACTGTCATATAAAATTATCGTTGTGTGCACGGTACGGTTGTAGTGGTGTATTAGCACATCCCGCTCATTTCCTATGAAAAGTTATATGCGTGTCTCTGTCGCGCATTTCATTAATTATATAGCTTGAGTGTTGTGACATCTATCGGTAGTTTGGAAGAACTATTTCGATTTGGAATCAGTGGTAACGTAACAAATGTCTTTTCGATTTAGTACACATACTATAAAGCTAGATGGCACTATTATACATAAAAAATTAGTATTCTGGGGATTGATGGAAATTCGGAGATCTTTGGAACTTATTAGAATTTTGGTTTGATTCATGGGTCGTATCGTATCTACCTGTGATTCTAAATCTTTTTCCTAAATAAATGGTTTAGTTAGACCCCAGATTATTATCTCTCACTACGTTCGCCTAAGAGAGTCATGTTTTCATAATTTGAACCCTGTTCTTATTGTGCTTCTAGGCTTGGCTCAGATTAATATAACAAAGTGAGTATATTTGATGTAAATGAGATTTTGGTTACTTTATGGACATCAAAATGATACCCTCGATTAATACGTTGTGCTTATTATTATCTTCATATGGAGTGTGTTAGAGTATTTGTATGGATTTTGTATCTTTGTATCGTATGGAGATAAGAGGTGGTGAGTTAGTAATCGTAATACATAGGTCCCATTCCCATCATATTCCTTGGTTCCACCACGTTCCACTACATATTACACACACAACACTTGTTGTGTTATTTGGTCCCGAATAATGGTATTCAAATAAGAACAAATTGTTCAAATTATAATAGTTGATTTATCTTTTGATACTACATCTTAGTAAATTGAATAAGTAGTGCATTTTAGTTCAATTAAATACCATAATGAAATAATTTTCATTTGTTTATGTTACCAGTGCATGTATCCGAACATATTTATTTTTAACCTGTCGACAAGTGACATTATATTAATTGGCAGTTACAGTCAGTGTCACTCAGTGTCTCACTAAGTTGGTCGGTCGTGGTCGGTCGCGTGATTCCTCACGCGTTCAGCCGCAACCCTAGGTGGATTATCAGATGTTTCATCGCTATTAAAGCATTCATCTCGGTGCACATTTTCAGTCGTGTGAAAACCGGCGCGAGAGTTTTAACCCTCGACATTCCTCATCATTTAACCGCTTCGCGCGTTCAATATCAAGGTGAGATTCATAATATTCAGGGGTTCAGTCACATAAACGAACGTCTCAATTATTTTCTACGGGATTAAATTAAAATTGGGAGCTTGGCGCGCTTTACGCTGTCACCCGGGGATTTATTGCTTGTAGTTTCCTCTACAATTGTAATTTAGTTGTAGACTTACAATATTGCTTTTTGATTTAGAATGCAAGATCTAAGTTTCGTCCCGGATCTCCCGAGCGGGCCCCTGGACGTGTATAGGAATAACTCCACTTTCAACTGGAAGCTCCTCAAATTGGCCTTAGAAGGAGACATCGATTTGTTGCGGCTTAAGGTAAGTTATCCAAATAATTCAAAATTCCAGTAGTAATATACATCATAAATGTACTTAGAATTTAAAAGATAAGTTTAAAATTAGTTATTTTAAAAAGTTTTATGTTGTTCGCTTATCATGTTTATTTAGAGAAATTCTTATAGGATATAAATATTTTAAAGGATTTATTGTGCCATTTATTGTTCGTTATTTTAGTAACAATATAGATTTATTTTTTATTTTAGATTTCGGATAGTACCTCTAAATGATTACACTATATTATGTAAGAAAATAGATTAAATTAGTATTCGAGAAGCTCCTTACAATTAAGGCGTCTAGGAAGGAAGCAGTTGGCCTTGGTTTAAATATAAAAACAAAACTCATTTATGCTGTAACACTCAATATTCATTAAGTAACATTTACAAATATAGGCTGTTAAAAAGTGTTAAGGGATTCCAACATGATTTTTAAATTTAAAAAATAACTTGTTTTCTTTACATCTGTACCTGTAAAAAATATTTTGGTAGAATTGTACTTTACATTGCATCGAATTTTACGTTGCGGGGGGGTAGCAACATCATAGGAATATCCATTGAAAGGTGGGATTGTGGAAACCTCCCATTTTTAATGAATAATTTAAAAAGAGATAACCTGCACTAAAATGTGCTTACATTTATTTGAAATGTCAGATCATGTGAACGTTAACATTGACAATAGTCAAATTTATTAATAAGAGTAATAAGATTTCATAGCACTCTCACAAATTGTGCACTTAAAAATATATTTTTTGGTTAGTAAATATTTGATCAACATGTTAGCTACACCTACAACTTATTAGCTTACTACCAAAAATATCCCATACACACTTTAGCAAACAGTCCTCAAAACAAATGTAAAAGGAAGTGAATATTGTTTTAAAACAAATTTCATTATGGTTTTTAATGGAGGTTGTTCATTCAAACAAAAACACATTTTTTTCTTGAATAAGTCAAATTAAATTAATTCTGTAACCTCAATCAAAATATTGGTAGAGTACTATTTACCAAAAAAAAAAATTTTTTTTAAAACAAAACAACAAATATAATTCCTCATTTTTTAAAGAAAATAATATTGAATCATACAAAAAGAGTAGTAATGTCTTTCCAATTGTTTTATCATTATATTATGTAATATTTTTATTTATGTTCCTTTATTTTGTCACCAGTACAAGATATGGCACACCCTGGAGAAGGACCCACTGTTCTCACACCATACCATCACCCCACCAGTAGAAGAGCAGAAACGCCTCACCCAACTGCAACTGAAGAAAATAAATGAGTATAAGTTTATATCCAACGAAATGTTCAACGGGAGTTACAGCAAGAGGGTGAGTATTATTTTATAAGAATTTCCAATAAGATACACAATATCTGTTAGAAGGAGCAATTTGTTTTTTTGGGCTTGGCAACACTGGTTAAAACACCATTGAATTGATTCTAACAAATGTTAAAGTTGATAGAACTTTCTTTGTTTACGTTTTTCTTTCCTATGCCAGCTATGTTGAGTGATTTTAGTAAAATTCTGTGGTTATTGAATATGTTACCTAAGAGGACTTACCCCCTGAGTAGGTAAATTAAGGTATAATATATGTATGATATACGTAGCCAATCTAAAAATGCAGCAAATTTTAATATTACCAAAACCAAATATCTACCAAGGTACGGCCTGTACCTTGGTAGATATTTGGTTTTGGTTTTGGTTTGGTTTAACGTAATTTGAATATCATCATTAATATAGACATAATCCGGATAATAATTATAGATATTAAATTTACCCGAGTAATTATAAGTAAAGATGTCAGATAATATATCAAAAAGATAATCTGATAATAAATTAATATACTAAATATTTTGTTTGAAAAGTTAACATTGAATAATTAAGTTTAAATTTTTATCAAACCAAGGATGTTTTCACGACACAAAATAATAAATTGTGTACTAAAAGTACACTTATCAATATTATTTCGAGACAATATTCCTTTTTGATACATCATAATCTATTACTAGATATTGGTACATTATATCAGGTTTGATTTCGTAATTACTTTGACCTTGTGCCATTTGATAAATCGCATTGGTTATAAATTCCGTGGCAATAATGGCAACACATGTATTTAAAACACGTAACGTGTATTCCAAAAATGTAGCGATAGTCGTTAAATATTTGCCAGGAAATTAAATAATACCACAGTTAAATTATGGCATAGTATACTGTACCTACTACTTGTACTAGTATGCAATGTTTATGTTTTTTAGTTGGAAAACAAACTGTGTAATAGTGATGCGCCGAATGTGGTTTTTTCTGCCGAACCGAATAACGAACATTGTTTGGTCAGTCGCTTACCGAATCGAATATTCGGCCGAATTATCTGGTTCAGTTTTAGCATCTTACGCCTGTTGTTTTTTAAGTGCGCGTGAATGGCCAAATCCGAAACTATTAGGAAAATCAAAAATTGCTGAAAGTATTTACGAGGCCGATTTTCATAAAGACAAAAAAAAAACCTTAGCCGCGATTTGAACGAGTCCATTTTGAAAGAAAAATACCTTTATTGTTGAACCATCAGATAGTGTTACTTATAATATAATAAGATTAATAAAATAAGAATAAATTAAGATAATATAATATAATAAAATTTGAAAAGTAGGTAACTAAATATGCAAACTAGAATAGTTTATATTGTTCCACTACAGAGCACCGGTTTTGCCTGTATTTTACCTATTGGATACAAACTTTAATAACGTCTTACAATAGGTAATTATAGTTCGGCTTATTATTCTGCACATCAACCGAACATTCGGCCGAATACCGAACATGGAAAATTGTGCCGAATATGCCGAATACGAATAATTACCGAACATTCGGCGCATCCCTACTGTGTAACAACATTTTTTATATTATTATTATGTATTTTTTATAATATTACCTAGATTCGTTTTTAGAGGTCTTTGGAATACGCCATAATTTAGGTAGGCACAATTTTGGAACCAACATTACCCATTTTTAAACCTAATAAACTTGATAGGTAAATCATTATTTACATCTGTTGCATGTTGGATTTCAATATCGATCGATACAATCGCGTGCGTTATGGCTTATCGCTTCGTTTGTTTGTACACAATAATATGAACGAAGTATGTGATGTGCTGATAGGATAATGT
Source organism: Urbanus sp. 3 SS-2014 (assembly GCA_018252035.1). Taxonomy (NCBI): domain Eukaryota; kingdom Metazoa; phylum Arthropoda; class Insecta; order Lepidoptera; family Hesperiidae; genus Urbanus; species Urbanus sp. 3 SS-2014. Next base: position 11,430 of record DWMA01000234.1, read on the forward strand.
ACAAATTACTTACCTTTTAAAGTTGCTAATATAATTTTAAAATAACGATTCGATAACAAAAAAATTATAAAAGAAAACGTCTAAACTAAAATTACTACTACTCAAAGTATGGCATCGATAAAATTGTCCACAATTTTTTTGACAATAATTTTATTGGAGCTTGTAAAATTTTGTAACACTAATAGATGGTGTCGATGTAGTTAAACCACGAAGTACTATCTCAGTTTCATTTTAAGTACCTCCAAGTTAAAATTTCGATGAAATGCATCAGCTCCTGCATTCTGTTATCCTCTATGTGTTTAAGAGATTAGCGATAAAATTTGATGGCATTTATACTAATAACATATTCTCCAACAGACGCGAACAATAATGACGATAAACGAGGCGGTGCAGTCGCTCAACCCCAGCGTTTCTGTGAAGATGGCGATCGGTATCTACCTCTTCTCCAACGCCCTCCTCTCCCTCGGCACCGAGAGGCATCTCAAGTTCTACGAGGCCACGATCAAAAACAGAGAGGTTTGTATCTTTTTACTATATCTGTTTTTTTTTATATTTAAGCCTAACGATAAGGCAGACGGGCTACCTGATGGAAAGTAGTCTCCGTCGCCTATGGACATTTGCAACACTAGGGGAGTCGCCAATGCATCGCCGGTTTTGCAGGAGAGCTCTTTTTACGGCTTTTTTGAAGAACCCCATGTCATAGCGCTCCGGGAATACCTCAGGAGGGTAGGAGGAGGATATCTATCGTAATAATAACCGTGACGCTATTTTTTTATGAAATCTAAGCAGTAAATTAGCATTTCATCTGAAAGTCATAAACAGTGAACATCTATAATGTACCCTGAAGTAATAACATTGGGAAAAAAAGGTAGTTCTCAGATAAGACCATATCTGTAAATTACTACTTGTAAGGATTAAATCAAAACGCCATATATATCCGCCTTATCATAGTTGTCACTAAGCTTCTTAAAATTTAAATGGAATTATTTGGTAATTATAATTTTATTTTAATTTACGTAAACCTATGCACGTTTTTCGGTGTTTGTATCAGTTCTTTGCAGAAAATTTCTCTTGTAGAGATCATTGTACGTGATTAGCAATTTGCTTAATATTTTTTGCGGTAACCGATATTAAGTAATGTTGGCGTATTTATTAATTAATTTTATAGAGGTTTTGGCTTATTTACTTATAATTATACATATATTAATTTAATCCTATTATTTTTTTGTGTCGCTTTAATCGCATTTAAATCTAAACATATATTTTACATACCGTTTAAATCGGTATTGTGCAAAAAATAACGAAAAGATAATTTCATATTAATTGAACAATTGCAATTAATATATTGTTAATACGCTGAAGTATAATTGATGTACACAATGTACGTTTATTTATATGTACGTATTAGTGATGTAACGAATGTTGGATTTTTGACATTCGCGAATGCGAATGCGAATGCGAATATTTGTCTCTGAC
>DWMA01000235.1:0-12857 GCA_018252035.1 Urbanus sp. 3 SS-2014
CTAGGTTGTCTGGAAGAGATCGCTATTTTAGTGATAAGACCGCCTATTGTACCGTAAATTATGTGTCTTTTTGTTATGTTCTATTTGTTTGGTGTACAATAAAGATGTTTTGTATTGTATTGTATTGTACATGTTTTTTATATCTATCAATGAACAGTGTTCACATGTCTTATGATCAAGGATAATTCCATCTATGAAATATGCACATTAAGAATGGTTCATATCAATTAAGATCCATGTTCATTGAATGAGTCAGATAGCTCATTGAGAGCTGTGGGCGACGGATGCGGGGGGCGGTCCGCTATTCGATGCAAATCGTTCAGGGCTGCCCTATTAGCGGGTTTGTCGCTAATCGCACTAGCGCTTAGTTGGCGAAAAGATGTTTGGTGAAGCAAAATGCGATGCATATCGTTTAGGGTTGCAATGTTAGCGAATTTATCGCTATTATTATTCTACTCGCTAAATGTAGCATTGAAAAGCGGCTTGAGAAAAGGATGATTGGGAAAAAGACCTCAATCTTTTCAGAGTCTATTAGCGAATTTATCGCGAACATGTCTCACTAAGTGCTACAAAATAAGAAAAGGATGTTCCCAAAATAAGACGACACCTATCGTTAAGATTTACTCCACTAGCGAATTTATCGCTAACATTATTCCCCTCACTAAACGCTTTGTCTTGAAAAAGGGATGTTTTGGAAAATAAGATGCGATACAAATCGTTTAATAGTGCACTATTAGCGAATTGCTGGCCATATTTAAATGCAACAACTTGCGAATAGGATGTTTGTAATAAACACGATGCGGTTCGTAAGTGTTAGGTACCTATCCCTTTAAATAAATGTTCAGGGCTACGCTTTTAGCGGATTTAAAATAATCGCAAAGCAATACTTGCGAGGATGTTTCGGAAAACCAATGCGATAAATATTGTGTAAGATTTCACTAAGTATAAGCAAAGATATCGCCAGTAACTGAAAACAGGTAAAAAAACGTAAGTTTAATTCATTTACTCAACAGTTTTACAAATACGAAATTGTGTGGTTTAAATTTGTGTAATTTCTTTAACAAATTCACTGCGTCTGGTGGACCCTTGCCGGTTTCGCGTGCCCCGTTTCGCCTGTCCCGTTGCACTTAACCGTCCACTGTGTCTTTATTGTACTAATTAGCTACACGACTATTGTTACTTGCCTCTAATTTAACAACTTCCTGAATGAATTTTACAAACATAAAATTATGTCCATCAGCCTTTTGAGGTGTACTCTGTACACTGTACAGTTGGATATAGGTCTCTTCTGAAGTTTTTGCCAATAGTCACCGCACCTGGCATGCGTATTGGTGATTGCAATTTGTGTTGATGCTACACAGGAAGAAACTTGTTCACCTGGATTTTTCCCTTACTCACCTCTTATGACATCCACGGGAAAAGCGGTGCTACTCATGGCCGATATTACAGGATACAGCAAATATTGTGTAATTTCTTAAATTACCCAATTGGACTGTGTTCGCCGCCGGTCCAATTCCAATTCGCCTGTCCCGCGTAGTACTTATTCGCCCGTTCAGTGTATGTTTATTGTACTAATTAGCTCTATACCGCCATTATAACTTGTAATTGTACAACTTCCTGATTATTTCCTCTGTGAACGGTGAATAACGCCGCAAAAATGTCCTTCGCAGCATGAATATAAATATACTTTAATGGGATATCTGCAATAATTGCACTGTACTGACTTCATTGATAGTTCTAGCTACCTGTGGAAATGATTTGAAGAATACTGGTATAATAAATAAATACTTGATACATTGATAATTTGTACATTGATATTTTTTTTATATTAAGTAGGTACTATTTTATTATCGTACCTAATGACTTTTAGAAGTCTTCATGTGAAGAATTTTTCACTGTTTTATCGAGAAGATTTGGTTGTACATTAGATTTTTGCGTGTACATTTGCTGTGGACTTCCATTACAACAAAATAAAAGATAATGTAAGAATTTAGCTTCAAGCTAAAGAGCAAAGATTCAGAGTATATCTCGAATATCGTTAATCATTCCTAATAACGTAACGTGTTTGCTAATCACGTTAGCGAGATGATGCGTTAAGAGGTGCACTCAGTATACCGGATCTCGTCTGCCATTAGTTTGAATATCATTCGATAAACTGACCGTACATATTCAAATCCTAATGACCCAACGTATACTTAAAATTATCCTTTTGACAATAATTTATTTACTTGTATGAGGGTTAATACTCGGTCCAAACAAAGCGAGCCTGAGTCAGCGGTGGCTGCATAAATATTTTTATTTCGACCGCATTCTGTGCTCTTTGTTTTGCAAATGACTCGCACTGCGCCATCCAGGGACTGTTTACACTGACGAAACGTCTTGAGCTGGTCCATATGCTGTCTTCAAGCATGCAATCTGAAAGTAGGACAATCGCTTTACGAAATGCACCAACTGCTATCAATCATGTGGGAAGCAATTGCACAATTTATGTTGTTTTAACGCGTCTGGGAATTACCTAATACGAGAACCTAATGGTATTCCCGCATTAAATTCGAGTCCTAACCGCCAATTTATCGTAACCGACAAAACCCAAATTTTACAGTAGGTTTTATGTAAATACTAGCTGATCCCAGCGGTTTCACCCCGCGTTTGAAAAATAAAAATATTTACATATACCTATGTATTTATTTAAACGTTATTGAAATCCCGCTCTCCCGCGATGGGGCCCCCAAGCGTGGAGCGCGCGCTAATGCTTTTTTTTTCAAAAATTTAAGTAGCCTATGTTACGCCTTAGATCTTCAGCTATCTTCCATTGAAAGAAGATTACCTCAGCCAAACAGACAGACATTTTTTTATTGCATTTTTGTTATAGGTAACGTATACATATACTTTCATATGCATTAAGTAAAAAGTTATTTTGAAATCACAAACAGACACTTTAATTTTGTTTATTTGTATAGAATACCTATAGATAAACACGGAAAATGTCGCTTTCTGCACTCATTGCCCCACAAAACCAAGGACCCACCGCTCCGCCATGGGGCCTATCACTTACGTATAATAAATATCTTTACAACGTAAATATTCTGTTAAATTGAAATGAGTTATCATCTATCATAATGATAGATGATAATTTTTTTTTTTCTCCTACCACCAACATGACCCTATCGGTTTTTTTTACAATGACGTTTTCGAAAAAAATGTGAATATGTCACTTACGATAAATTGGCAGTCATGGCTTATATAAATAGGATAAAGTTTAATTACATGCGACCATGCTATGTCCATGTCACTGTATATGTTCAAGCCGATGTGAAAGCCTCGTAACTAGTCTGTTTATGCACCGATAACTGAACGACACCGCATAATTTGCAATGCAGCAGTGACAGGGGTTCTGGTCTGGATACAACGAAACGAAACTCTCCTTGCATACTAAATTAGTACTCAATTATACTCATTAGAACGGATACAATACGTGTCAACAACTAAAGCTATTATCGGAGTTGGAGTAAAGCTGTACGATATTTTTTTTGGCTAATTAAGCCATGTTTTTTTTAAACTATGACTTTTTAGTGACCTGCGTAAACACCGCTGTGGTCACCATGCGGGTCTCGCAGATATATCTATAAAATGATGAATTTAGATTTCTGTTCTGGGTCTGGGTGTTTTTGTATACGTCTTTGTGTGTACGTTTTTGTGTTTTTTTGTATGGTAACCCCGACACAGGAAAAGTAGAGCTCTACAACTCTAGAAAGCATAGATGTAGGATCCTACTATCTATCCATGATCTGAGCTAGAAAGTGATTCTTTTTTTTTAAAGTACGTACCTACCACCACGCAATAAAATTTACGTACGTACATAAATAACATTTGCGAAGTGCAAATGCTTTTTTATAATAAAAAAAACATAAATCTTCCTAACTCCGATATTAATCCAACTTATCTTACAACTTAATTGATTTCAAATGTGAAGGCATCGCTTAGAGTAAATTCGGGTTTATTTTAATATCGATATGCATGCCACATGTATGAAGAATTATTTGTGGATCCGAGCCCACTTGGGGATGACGCACAAGTGTTTACCACCAGGGAGCGCAGAAATAAAGCGCAGAGAAAGCAGGGTTATCGCAGTAGAGTTACTCAGCGGTCATTGTACCAGTTGACATCTCACTCGTTCACAATGCTCTGATAACATTTCTATTGTTCCAACTATGTTATCGTATTGTAATGCTTTTATGGTTACCAGGAACGCTATCGACGTTTATCGATAAGCAACAATTATTTATACTGATAAGGCTTTCACCTAAAACTGTAATACCTACGTCTTACCAATCTAACCAATCAATATCCAATCAATATCCAATCAATATACAAGAAAATATGGACACCGCCATCTATTGTCACACTGAAAAAAGAAAATGCAGTAAGTGTAACCTAACCTATCCTATCTTTATCTTACCACAGCTCATTTATTCGTAAAACCGTTGAGCCAATTTGAAAAAAGAAATATTTCTTCTAGCGGACGTTAAAAACATTTGTTATACTTAATTCAATACGGAAACTCTTTGAGATAACAATGACTTTTGAACTTGGCAAGGCGTGAAAAACCTTGAACTAGTACCGAAATAAAATTTAATACAAAAAAAACAGCGATTATTTCGTGATATGAGCTCATTTAGGCAGCCAAATAAGCCAGCCTCATTAAGCTAATGATATGAATTTTAAGTGATAAAGCAAATTACGTGTACCCAGTACAAACAGTTTGCCAACAAAACCAAATGTTGGATATGCTACACATAATGTATATGAATGCAATGTGTCACAGACCTCGCCTCTGTTGAGGTTCGAGACGGGAAATAAATTGCTGTCATTTATAAGTTAAATCTCCAAGTATGCTCAATAAAAAGATTGGTACTTAATGATGATCAACAACGTGTCGGAGAAGTGTTTGCGATGACTTCATTCTACATTTAGCAATGTATCTTAGAAGTACATACTAGTACCTAACCTAACCTAGCCCTTATGGATGGACTTGACCTGTGACCAGTTGAAGGTACACTTTCAAAGAACTTGATGGCAGGATAAAGATTTGCCGATAAGAAGTCGTTTAGATTTTAGGGGTGACAGTGACAATCTTTTAGATTTTAGGGGTGCCGGGGCTTGGGTCCACCTATTTCTAAAATTTAAGATGGACTTAGCCGAAAAATACCATTTAATTTTTAGGGATCTTCGCCAGTGCCCTTAACTAATTCATGGTGAATTAAAGATACCTAATGTATGTGTACTTCACAACTTCCACCTTGTGCTCCATTGTACGCTTTTTCCATTTACCATACACTCACAAAATAACAACTTTATTTTACTAAACACGAGTTTCAATAGCTCTTTCATCTCTATCGTATCGTTATAAGGACATTATGTCATCGTTTTTCTTGTAAAAACCATCAAAATAATTGTAAAATATGTACTTATATCTTTATAACAAAGAAGTGTGTATTTAAGATATACCAATGAGCTCATATATCAACAATTATTATATCTATAAGCTCTGATAACGACGACCCGAGTGGTCCCTCTCAATGTTAATGAGATGAAAGCTCCTTTGAAATAGATGGATGACTCAATGTTCCAACGGTCACAGATTCGCAACAATTTCTATTTGAGAGCGTGAGGATCTATTCGAGCCGGTAGTGCACTTCGTGTAGGTAGAAACCCACACTAAGTTTGCTCACGCTACATTTGCACAGAATCGATTGGCCGCATTTTAGCACGCGCAGTTCAATACAAAATCGTTGTTATTTAGCGCAAATGTGTAAACATCAGCATAACACTGCTCGAACTAAACTTATTTCTGTGCAAGTAACATTGGTTTAATAAATCTATGTGTAACAAACGCACTATAAACGGCGCAATGCCTACAATAATAATGTGATACGCTCGGTTCACATGGCTTTATACTGCACGTTTTTGTGTAGGACAAATGTTGTAAATTAAATAGTGGTGCATAAATTAACAGCAAAAAATGTATATCGGTAATACATGGATTGAGTATTTGATTTGTCAAACAAATCGCATAAACGGTATTCGGTTTTCAGCGGCGTATTGAAACACTATTTCAAAATCAAAAATATTTTATTCAAAGTAGATTCTTTACAGAATTCTTTTTGAACGTCAATAATATATTTTCTTTTTCCACTACCACCGACGTTTTTCGTTTAAATAAAGCGCAGTTTCGTACGCACGAGGTGATTTCTTACTTTTTTTTATCGAATAATTGACTTCGATTACAATTTCGTCGAAAGATTGACGTATGTAAAATGCTGATTTCGTGTAAACATCCACATGATTGTGCGTTTTTAATCGAATGCGACAGAAAACGTTCAAAGCAATCCATGTGAACCCAAGCGACATTTCCTGGTCACAATCGGTTCAGGCTATTGACTCGCTCCACATTATAACTGCTAAAATATTTGAGCGTGACACCGTTAGCCGGCGCACTGCTCTATGAGGTCTAGCCGCTCTAACCACTCTAGATGGTCGCGGGGCGGTATCTTTGTGCATTGACCCGTACATGGTGCGGAACACCAACGAACTTCCTACTCACTTGCTATTGATAGTAATTTATGGCGATGTTCGCATTCATGAATAGACCCTATTATGTCATGAAATTGCAGCAATACCGGTGCAGTACCTATAAGTAAGGAAATGTATCTGATGATAGGTTATAGACGTTTTTTTGCGATAAAGCATTTAAGTTGCCACTGTTAACCATGACCAATTAGGTGTAGGCGTAACTGATACCTAATTGGTCAGGGGGATAGGTTAAAATTGACCAATGATGCAGCTTCTTTATGTTCGTCAATAATAATTTGTAGCATGGAAAAAATATACGTTAACGGAAAGTTAGATAACCTCTATGAAGCCACGAAGAGAAATGATTCAATAACATATCATTGGACAGTTAGTCTCAGACGCCTCATTAATGATTGTTTGTTTGCCAAACAAAGTTCATTATTACAATCTAATGTCTTCAACCACCAATAAAGACTACTAACAATTCGTATGTCATGAAGCAAATAGCGATGAGTGTCGTTTATGTAGGTAGTTGGCAAGGATGAGTCGACTGTTTCTTTGTTTGGTATAAGTCACAAGAGCAAAGAAGTCCTTAAAGTGGACTGCAAGTTCTTACCTAAAAGATTAGCATTGGTTCAAGTGGTTCCGTTGAATACATATTTCAATTAGATCAAAAGCTACTATAGGTAAAGCTCAGTATTAATTTTTAATATCTCAGTCCAGGAGTTAAAAACATTAAATGCAAACAGTGAGATGTGCGAGGTGGAGTGTGGAAAGGCATTCTTAGTTTTGGATGCAATTGAATAGAAATTTGTACAGAAAATAATTATTTAGGGCTATAATTGTACGTGTTTGGAAATTAAGGACAGGACGAAATGATCGCTAGATGAAGAACGGATGCAGTGTAGACAAGTTTCTCTCATCGCTCGCTTTATGGACCAAGAAGTTGAAGTGCGGCCACATTCCTTCGCGATCGTCCTCGCCTTAAACGGGTGTATGTCGCCAGCCACAAGTGGCATCGCTCGCACTGGGAATATTGCGGTCGAGTGTTTCACACACGCCGATTATGGCACGACCACTTTTTTGACAGACTTAGATGAAACGAAATTCTAAAACTGTATTCTATGAACCGATCCGCAATGTCAGGAAACGAACGTGCTTTTTTTGAAACATCTGCACTTTATCAACAGCAAAAGACAGCGGTCTCTTCTCAGAATCCTAGGGATTAGGCTATCTGTAACGCTGGCCAAATGTAGATTGATAAAACTCACATACCTACTTACTTTTGAAAAAAAAATTATGATCTCTCAGGTCTGTAAGGTTCCTTGCGATTTTTTCCCTCAATGTTAAACTAGTGACAAATAAATTTCTAATACGCAATTTTACACAATTTCAAGAAATCAGTGGTGACTCCCTGGGAATTGAATCTGACCTCTTTACTGCTTTCTTGGCACTAACTATACTTGGAAGTAACTTTACATTGGTTCAGTTCGCCTATTGTGATTTGTCAGTGGAATTGTGTGAGTTATAGCCGCTTATTTGCGAGCGACGGTGGGTACCGTTATCCCTCGGAATGGGACCATCCGCTCTATCGGTACACCATTCCGCCACATATCAATACTGCCAATTTCAGATACTTATATCGAATGATCGGCAAACATTAATTTGAAGCAATTGCAAATCATTTATCAAAGTAGTTACTTAAATAATTTCAATTTAACCTAATTTTAATTTATGACCAAATAAGTACATACATATAAGCAAAATAAATTAATTATGCACAAGAAGATTAATTAATTCTGAAAAAAAGGTCTGTATAATCTATATGAAACTTTAAATAGTTTGTAGCAACTGCCACGGATATTACGTATAATATGTATATTATGATTAAGTATATCAAATTTATTTTGAGGAATATATAAAATGTTCACGCTCATTTCAAATACTTTCGTTAACATGATACGTTTTATATATTTTCCTTGTGACTAATTCTTTGCCTACATACTTGACACTATCATAAGTATGTATGTATATAAAAGCGTTCTCTCTAAAAGAGAACGGAGTGTTCCTCAAGTCATTTCCAACACTACAGCACTGGACACTGTAACGAGTCGATTTGTCTGAAAAGTGGTAAAACTGGATATATCATTCTCAGTAACAAAATTAAAAAGTCGACGACCTCTTGCGGTACCTAAAAGTTAACACTTTTGTCATATACCTAATGGGGCATTACGGCATTTTGTAAATGTTTTGAATGATTTTTAAAGTGATAATTAGCTGCTCATATAATTTTTAACTAAGGAATATTTTGTTTACTGTCGCAATGACGTCACATTGGCGTGAAAATGGCGACTAGCGTTTCAATGAGTTGAAGAATAAAAAAGGTGCAAAAAAGATATAAATACCTATAATACCCATATACATTATTTATGGTTTACTTAATACTGAATAAATAGGAGGCATCGCAAATCCAGTACAATATACGAATAAGTAGGTACGTGTACAACTTAGACTCAAGGACCTTTACGTCAATTTTTTTGAAATATTTACCTGTTGTGATTAACAGGTAGCTAATTAATATTACGTCGAGCAGACAGCTAAGTCACGCAACGAGAAACAATGACCAGTGATGGGTGACAATAGTGGAATCGTGCGCACGCGCGCATAACTAATGAGGGCGATTCGCCATTACATTAAACGATAAAATTATAGGCTTTGAACATCCCGTAGTATTATTTTTCACTGGTAACAATTGAAATAGGATGCCGATTGGAAGTATTTTTATTTCTATAGTGAAATAGAATTAAATACTTTGAAAAAGTAGTTCCCAATTTTTTGGTCTAATTTTTTTCTGCTCTATTTTGCTCTGTTACCTTTATCTGTTACGTTCTATTTTATTTATTTATTTAAATTTACCTATCCAATCATAAAATCATAAAACGATTTAGCCAATTTCTTTTTGGTACCTAATATCTCGTTATATTTTCTCAGCGTAAGACTACGAGTTTTATACAAAGGACTGTCTTTTCTCTGTTGGTGGTGAAGCGGGCAGTAACATGTAGAACTTGATTATTCAATACAATAGACTAGTACCAGTGTTATTTCAATAAAAATAAGATGAATTCACCGTTATATTGTAATAACCCCTCCATTTAACCATTTAACTCGTTTTCACACGAAATTATTATTCTTATTTCTCAATCCAACACATCTGCGACCCAGTTGTTGCTCTTAAAAGAGTATCTTACAAAAACATTGAATTACATATGAATAGAAACTGGATTGAATATATTAATACGTAATTTGGTACGGGCCCTACATTAGGGAGGCGAATAATAGCGAAATCTGTATAGGAAGGGTGATTTATACTAAACCGGGCTGGAGTCGGGTCACCACTAATTTAACAGACTTACGAAGACCGATATTTGATTTTAATCTCTGTCAAAGTATTTTTTTATTTATATTTTTAAAATTTGCTTTGCTTTATTTTTTATAATCTTTACTAAATTATAATAATTATTTTTTAACTACTTAATTACTTTTTAACCTTTACTGCAATCAGGTTTTTTTATGTAGAGTTTGTTCTCAGATGATTTTGATTAAGAGTGTTTACTTTTCCTAAACTTAAGATAAAATATTCATATCTAATCCGGAAACTTTTATAACAACGTTAAACTCATAAGCTGAATTAAATCTGACTAGACTTAATTATATCTTACTAGATTTAATCGTATTTTTTCATTAACTGCTCAAACATCTTGGATAATAACACTTGTAGATTTGATATATTCAATCAATTATTACATGATTCATTATCTTGTAAACAAACGATCAAATTATACCTACTTAAAATAATCTAATAAAATATCTATATTTAGGTATAACTAGACGGAAAATAATAGTTACAACAGCTTTATATCAATAAAACTTGGATCTACAATGACATTTTGACCAAAAATAAAAACAATAATATTAGGAACTTGTTTGTTGTTTATGATGCTGACCTAATGCATAATTCCATTTGGTCAATAATAAGAATTGGTGATCTCATGTGGCGCCCCGTCATCTTAAGTAGTCATGAGACCAAAATAACCGCTGGCAACGCGCTAAGGCCTGATGCAACTCCCGAATTGGTACTGTGTGGGTGGAAATATAGGACATTTTAAGAAAGAATAAAAAAAACAAAGCGCTAGAGCTTAAAAAGTGGTAGAACCCTTGGAGTTACTCGGGCGGCACCACCGCCACACCAATTTCTGCCTTATAACAACAGTATTCAGCGCTGCTGTGTTCAGGTCTGAAGGGTGTGGTATGGAAGACATAGGTAGGTAAATAAGGACTAAATAAACCAAAAGATATGGGCTATACCTAAATAATATTTATGACTCTTTAAATTCTATAGTTTTGGTTTGATACAATTTCAAACACACAAACGTGTAAAACATTAAAAATCATAATATATAAATTTCCTTTCTTAGTATTTTCAGACTTTCAGTCCTCTAAATACTTTTTTATCATAAATGTCTGTGGAATTATCCGTATAATGATTATTACATATTAGTTATACGATATAGGTACGCAATAAAACCTACATACAAAGAGTGATTTAGATAAAAATGGTGAGATGTAGGTTTTCGTGAACCACCGTAACGGAGCAGAAGTAAATGAGTAAACACAATATGAACAAGTTCTTAGAAGGTATTAAGCTTTTTTAGAAATGGACCAACAAATCACGGCTTGTTCGTCTCTAGCACATTATCACGTACGTTTAGAGGCAGTTTATAGCGATTGATTCATAGAAACGACGAGTGTTAGTCCATTGAACTTTTAACTTGTTAAACAGAAATAACTGAATACAGGTGTAGGTTCGTAGGCGGTTATTTTTCTTTTTTCAGCTATTAATTTCACCTGATGGCAAGTGGCTAGTGCCGCAAAACATTTCTGATTAACCCTAGAAAGGATTATACTACTTGAGGTGGGTCCTTTATTTAGGGAATAAGTTGGAACACCTCATATAATCTCTTCTCTTCGTCTCTTTCAGGTCACATGTTGTGAACCAAAACACAGCAGTGCTTAATGCTACTATTATAAGACTGAAAATAGCTTGAGTAACACTCCTTTAAGTTTAATTTTTGATTCAGATTAAAAAAACGGATACTTCTACATTCCTGCGCTCTGACTTTCTAATCTATTTTTCCCAGTACAGTTAAAACGATTTATGGAATAGGAAAAGCAAAAATATGAGTCAGTTTTGAGCATAATAGACAACTGTTAAATTTTAGAAATTGAGGATGCGATAATTTTTAGAAGCGGTCAAAGTATTTTCTAGGTTAATAGCCTCTACTGAACTTTCGCAGTTTTTGGGCGTGACTTCAGTATGATTCGATGAATAAAAAACCATTACGTCATATCTTAGCTTAAAAACTCATGTAAGTATAGGTATAATAAAATAAGAATGTAAATATTTCAAATTATTTAACTTGAAGGAAAGATAAAATCACTCTGAATATTGTACAAACATTAAGGGAAGTCAAAACTTTTACATTTTTTTCAAAACAAGTTCTTATTAAACCGAATGAAAAAGAAACATCACTGCGTAAATAAATCACTTTATGGATAATTTAAACACGCCATTTGAGAATTTAATATCAGAACGTATCTTTTTTTTTATCTAACGATACCTATATCAAATTGTATTAAAATTGTCCACACCTTTTGGGCTATAGAGAATGTAGAGCTTGCCAAAATAGCCAAATAAGCTCGAGAAACGCAAAAAATAGCAATTCTGCTAGTCGGATCAAAAAATTAAAATAAAATATTATCTCATCATAAAGCAGTCAGATTTCCAAATAATTCTATGTTAGTGCTAAGTTAGGTTAGTATTATGGTTTGTGAGAGTCTGGGGTCCGTACTAAGGTAAACTTTATGAATGAAATAGTTATTGTATTGTAAAGTTAATTGCACTTACGAGATGTATATTTGTCTATAAACATAGACGTTCTGTTACTACCGAAATTAAAATCAGCCAACATAATTATACGCTTATCATATGTCCTGAACCACAGACTTGTATAACTTTGTGGTATTAATTATGTCACATGCCTATCGCTTTAGATAGGTATCAAATTAGGGCTGGCATATTAACTATTAATATCGGTCATTAATATAAAAACTCCATAGGTTTTATGTTACAATTTATTAAGTACAATTAATCATTAGCTTAAGAATTCCCCGTAGTATAAAAGATGATTTTTCTTAGTTCTCATTTTCATACTAATGAAGTGAAA
>DWMA01000236.1:0-12853 GCA_018252035.1 Urbanus sp. 3 SS-2014
GATAACGTTTTTATTGTTAACAAGCCGAGCCGTGGCCACGAAGAGCGACGATGATATCTCCTCGTATGAATGATGACTTCGTGCGAAGCCTCAGAAGCGGGATCCAACGATAGACATGAAGACGAGAGACACGGCACGAATATGGAAATACCTATGATAGATATTCTATTTGGAGAAACGCTTGAAAGTGAGAAATAACGCGCCTTGTTTATTACCCACAATAATGCTGATGCATAATTTTGATTGCGCGACGCAAAATTTTGAGCCGAGCAGGAATAAAATATGAACGTGAGCTTGTGTGGTTTATTTTTAGTTTCTATTATTCCTAAAGTGGAATTCTATTTACATTCAGTGCTTTATTTATTGTGAATATGAATTTAAGTGTTAATGCAAATTAAAGGTTTACAGATACTCAAGTGATTGTGTAATTTTAAAAATTAACGAAGCAATTAAGCAGTAATTACAAGTACATAGTTTATTGAGCGCACGTATTTTATTTAAATTTGAGATAAATAAAATAAAAAAGATAGATAAGATGAGTGGGCCAATGTTGTCATTCAAATTTCAATGGTGTAAGAAATGGATGGGGTAATATGAAAAAGAAAACATTTACTACGAAAAAAGCTAAAAAAAAAAAAATTAAACTCGCCTTCATCCGTTATTTATCAAAATAAAGCTCTCTATAAATATACTTCAGTCTATGGTAACGAGCCATCTAAGGAAGATAAGGGGTCGACGTTTTTAGCACAAAGCGTTTTCTGTTTCGGGCCCTTTCTTGCAGGTTATTTGACTCGAAACGTGCCTTGGGAGTACCTGTTCGCTGAGACCACCAGCCATCTTGTTCTACCGCTAAAGGGTATACGACAATTTTTACGATTTCGTCATAGGAATGTTAAAAAATCCTTTAATATTCTCGTACAAGTGCTTTTACTACTATGTTTTTAAAGTTGTATTTACTAATATTTCTTGTTGTTTGAGATACAAACAGTTTAATCTTTTTTATCGGTTTACTCCTTTTCAGTAACAAAGAAAAATAATAATACTGTCAATTATTTTTCGTTCTATCATCTCAACTAATATTACTTGTCGACTATAAGACAAGTCCTTTATTAAGGTTTAAGCAATATTTTGTCCCGATTATCTCTAAAACGTCTTTTAAGTCCAATGTTACCTCTAAATAAGTTGATGTCTTCTTTATGAAAGAATTGCGCTTTTGGGGTTTGACACTTTCAATTTGTCCATCCAGATAAACGACCGGAAAAAGGTAACGACGTAACGAACAGTAATAAATTAAACAATCGATTAGTAAAGTTATTTCGAAATCGTGTAACGTTTAATGAGGTATGTTGTAATAATAAAGTCTTCGACACGACTTTTACCGTTCTTGAGACATGTTTATCTGTTGACCGCGCGCCATGATAAACTAAAATGTTGCAAACAAAAAATGTTTCTTGTTTTACAAGATCTACACAATACGACCAACGAAGATTTACGACAGAAGCATATTTGGTATAAAACAATTATTTGCGGTGTTGACAGCCATAAAGTAGTCAAAATCGTCCTCACAACTTAAAAGCCATTGTTTCTGAGATTCATGGCGGCAATAGTATAATTGCGGTAGTATTCTTTTGTCTAAGTGGTGACGGACACCATTTTTATTGCGGGCCATTATTTCTAAAGGAATTTATCATGAATTTGGGAAAGTTTTGGAACAATAATTTCTCTTGCGGGCTATATTTAAATTCTACTGGTTTCTTTTGAAGAAGCTATGAAAAAAATATGTCTGAATGCAATTTTGAATGGTGACTCCATTCAAAAGGTTTGGTCGTACAATTGTTTCCAATAATATTGTTTGGTTTCAATTTGGCTGCAGTTGTGCTGCCTTGTCTAAGTTTCACGTAGAGCCGTTTCAATTACGAAGCTTCCGGACACTACGATT
The DNA here is from genome assembly GCA_018252035.1 of Urbanus sp. 3 SS-2014. Classification (NCBI taxonomy): domain Eukaryota; kingdom Metazoa; phylum Arthropoda; class Insecta; order Lepidoptera; family Hesperiidae; genus Urbanus; species Urbanus sp. 3 SS-2014. The sequence continues at coordinate 1,940 of DWMA01000236.1, forward strand.
CGACTCGCTTCGTCGGTCACCGAAATGGTCGAAATTCGGGAACGATAAATTAACCGGGGAAATTAAAATCTTAACACAAACGTTTCAATCGTTTACGTCATAGATTGAAATATTCAATTGTAAGTAAATTAAAATCCATTTGTACATGTCAAGTAAATTAGTTTTATTTTAAAGACACCATCAAGTTAATTATGATAAAGGTCTACATTAAAAGACACAATGTTGTTAATATCAATTATATTTTTGTAGCCACATAGGAATACAATACATTAGGTAAAATCTTCAAAGATAATCAACGTGAAATTAAGAGTCATCTAAATACAAACACTATAAAATACGACCAGGACCGTAACAGAATATTTAAAAAAAATTAAACCTATCACGTTAATATCTGTTAGGTTCAAATAATTTCCGTCATTAAATCTACCTCACTTCATTAATTATTGTTCAGAGAAGCTTTTAATTTACTATAAAGCATCGTTGTAGTATTGATATTACGACAGCTACAACAAATAACCGATAACAATAATTGCTTTCTTGCCACTCTTATAGTACGAATTTGCCTCTCGTCATTTCTGCTTCTCCTTTCTGTTCGTCTCTTTTGTATAACTTTTTTTATTAAAAAATAAATTATGCGGTATTATTCTTATCATTATTACTCGTAATTAAACATTAATATTTCCTGTACTTACGGGTGTCTATAATTAACACTAACATAAAAACTTACTTAGTTCAAATGTAAAATGCAGCAGGTCCATCACAACGGTCATATATTTTTCTCCCTCAAAACGGTATAACGCTGGTATATTCTGATTTGAATGGTATAATAAATATACCTGGATGGATGGATGGATGGATGGATAATACAAGTATGTCTAAATAAATTGTGTTTTATTCAATATCGGTAACAAATATATACTTATACACACAAATATTTAAATGTACCTATTTTATCAGAAGTTGTTGTGGTATAATAAAATAAAATTAAACACTGGTCAGATCATTACCATCTAAATCAGTGTTTAACTTTTAACCTAAACTTCCTTTCCTTTGTCATAAGTTCTCTTGATATTGGTCGGACGATGTATGATAGAGCAAACATTATTATGTGACGTTCCTTTGGCAAGATGGTTATAAGATGTTTTCGGAACCAGTTGTTACAGATAAGTGGTAATATTGTGTTTGTTGTTGGCTGGTAAATATTAGGTCGTCATTGCCACGTGAGATATTGACTCTCAATATTGACTGAGAATATCAATGGACCAAGACGTTAGTCGATAGCTATTTTTCTTAGAAAATAGGCTAGATATTTGAGATGTCTCATGTTAAATGGAAAATGTTTATTCAAATGCATACTCTTTTTATTAGCGTAATTAATGTATCGAAAAAATATTGAAAAAAATACTATTGTTATTGATTTTATTACTTCCTCTAGACTCTTTCCTTATATTTTACAATAGCATAATTTCAATTTTTCTTTTCTCACGCTTTTTATCTTCTTATAATAAGCTCTTACTCCTTCCTTATTCATTGGTCATTGGATATTAGTTATTATTCCTTATGCTGGGTGCTTACACAAAAATTGTGCAAAAAATATAGAAAAAATACTCTTTAATTTTGAATTTTCATATCAATTTTCACAACGAATATCAATTTATCGTGGTAAATCTAAAAAGGAAGTACATATACGAACACGATAAATTCTGACGGAAGGGGCGGATACAGCGCTCAATAGAAAATGATTGACAGCTTAGAGCAAATTGAAAGAGTATGAATAGCTCACAAAAGATACTGCGGTGTCAAAAAATCTTGAAAAGACGTGTGACTGTAATAAAAACCACATACAATTTATTTTTATTGTGCACTTTTGGGATCGAAGATTCTTGTCCATTCATAATAATATTTTGGCTTAATATAATCATTTTTACATTTGAACACAATATCGGCATAAGTTATTATGTTAGCCATTGTGTGAAAATTTAATCCTTTAACAAATTTATGTTCAGTTAACTCTTCTATGGCTATAATTGTTTTTGTGGCTCTATTTTTATTGTATATATATAGCAAAAGTCTGCATTTAACACAAGAATAAGTAATATATTGTGCAATAAATATTTACGAAATTTGCGTTTTTACATTTTTGCTCAGAAATCAACTTACTAATTAATATGTGCATTACTCAATATTCTGAGTTATAAGTAACTACTTCTACATTTCTTTTCAACAATATCGACAATAAGTTATTTCGATCACTTGTAAAAGTAACTGTCTTCAATGTCTGCGATAAACTTTCCAAAAAACTTCAGACAAACATTCTCATTCCATTTTTATTTATTTGTATAGATAAGTAAATCCCAAAAAAGATTCAATCCTAAAAAGTCGAAGCCCACGGAGTGTTAGTTGAAAAACTTGAAACTCTTGAGTCACCGGAGCTAATCGCAAACCATCGAATGCCACGACACGCGCGTCGAATTGCGTCTACCGTGGGAGATGGTAGCGACTGCGATGAATGAAATCCAAAAAAGCTTAAGATGTAAACCGGAAAGATTCATTAGGTATCGTAAAGAGTAAGACTATGGGTTTAATAAAATAAAACTATTTTAAGAAGTAAACTTCAAATTAAAGTTTATTATGGTTGAAAGCAAATGCCTATTCTAACAGATACAGCTTTTCAACCATTACGTACAGTAGAACCACAGTACCATATCATGCCGTATTATAAATATATGAAGTATGAATTTATGACCTTGTTATCCTGTTAGCTAGTTATCCATTATCTAGCACTAATTTGATAATCAAAGCCTACGTTATTTAGAACATTATATAGACTTTTGAGAATATAAAGACATAATTATTTACCTGATCACATTTATCTGTATCTACATCTGTTGTATCTGCTTCCGCGAAACGCATCGAATATTTTACAGGACTGAAATCATTCATATATGAGTAGACATTTGAACCAAGTAACATCGTGCCACGAGTGGCCACGACCCACTCTATATGCTAAAATCGTGATGAATGGCGAATTATTCACCCTATGATACTTACTCAACCCACACTTTTATCTTGATAATACTGGGCTATCTAGAACATCTTTATGTGACTCTCATGTTGCGATGTATGAATTATAGCTTATCTTGGTGAAAGCTGGACCATTACATTGTAATAAGTTGCCGGATAAGTAAACGTCTTGAAATTTTGCGAGATATCTATAGTCTACAAATTTAAATTATTTTGACAAGATTCAATTAGGTTCTTAGGGCTAGCAACAAATCTTTGGCTAACTTAAAGTTAAACTCTAATCATACCTGGAGTTTATTCCTAATGTCAGTTGATGGGAGACACCACTCATCAGGTGCACAGGAAGCTCGTTAGTTATTCTAAAAATGTAGCGGTGATATTTCTTTTTATAAATTGTAATAATATTATTTATGGGTTTGTGCTCTTAAGAGATGCGTGAGAGCAAACCCTTAAGATTTACACCCCCCTCCCTCCACTCCTGCTTGCAACCTTAAAACTTTCTACAATAACTAAGAATACATACAGCTTTTCAACCTTTTCAACTTAAAAACAATTGTTATCCATTGCATATCCGCATTTACTTATATCTAATTTCTAAATAATGCTGTGAACTGCTTACTAAATAACATTATTTTTTATTTAAAATTCACAAGGCAATTTCTTAAATTTTCGTAATAAAAACAATTGCAGGCTGTAAAAATAATATACAATAACTTTTGACACCATTAAATATGCTAATTGTTTTTTATGAATATTCTCATAAAAATATAATTGAATAACATAGGTACAAACCCAGTTAACAAAATAAGTTATAAGATTTTTTGTTTCAAAATAGTCACGCAGAGGAAATACAATAGCCAATTGTTTAGATAAATTATTCAAGGCCGAATATTAAAGCCTTAAAATAAATAATTGTTTATTAACAGTGCTATTTTTAATATGTAGTAATAGCCACTATATGTATATTTATTTACTATTTGATTTAATAATATGAGAAATGTTTTTTTTTTACGTAAACAATAACTGGTGTTTCATAGTGCTACTGTGCGCTTTGTTAAAGCGACCTCCTTTGAGATGTAACCTGAGGAGGTGCAGCCAACGAATCACGCAGGCCTAAGTCTTCTACGCTGCATAACCAATATTTTTCAAGTGTTTAAAAACACGCGTGCCATCTGTTGTAAACCGATGCAGTGCGGGTCCCACCCGTCGACTTCGAGACCCTCCACGCCCCCCGCTCCCCTCCGCCTGACACCCATGCGGCTTTCGTTCGTTCAAACTTACGTAGGTCAGTTACCGCCCGACCGCAGGGGAGCATGGCTGCGTCAAAAGTTTTACCGCGCTCTCGCAATCTCTGTTTACATACGTTATAAAACGAAGTGTACACACCGGTACAAACTTTAATTTATCGACCGCAAAGTGACTAAAAGTTTTGAACTATACTACTAGTGATATATAAGTGACAAATGAACTGTGTTACAGTGAAAATATGACGAAAAACTTATACGAAATGATTTCGTTAAAAGTTTGGATGTGTTTGGTTGTGGTGGCCGGTGCGCGCGCACGCTCCGCGCCGCCCGCCCCCGCCGGCTGTCAGTGGGACTATTCGGACGCAAAGTTGAGTGAATCTAACTTTCTCACGTGTAACATCAAAACCATCGGCTCCGCAGACTTCTTGTTTAAAAACATCACTACCGCGCAGGCGTACAACATCAACAAGTTGAAGCTTACTTGTACAGATCTGCTCTTCTTCGAAAGTTCACTGCACATGAACACTGGTAGCTTTTTGGGACAGTTGCGTAAACTTGAGGACCTGCGCATTGAATACTGCAAGATACGCTACGTGCCTGCTACTGTTCTGTCCCCTCTGCGGGATTTGACCAGTTTGACTCTACGCTCTTACAACACCGATTGGCCAGCAATGACAATGGAGTTTCACGCCGAGAGTTTTCGTGGTTTAATGGAACTTAGATCATTAGATTTAGGAGACAACAATATTTACATGCTACCTTCGGAAGTATTTTGTCCGCTTTTTAGCTTAGAATCATTAAACTTGACCAATAACAGAATTCAAGACATTTCAGAAATAGGTTTCTCCGACTGGGGAAAAGGGCCTATTGCCCCAGGTAAATCATGTAATACTGGATTAAAAATGCTTGATTTATCTCATAACAACGTTTTACGTTTGCCCGATAACGGACTATCTAGTCTTAGATCATTAGAAGTTTTGAAAATTCAGAACAACTTAATTAATGAGATTGGTGATAGAGCGTTTGTAGGATTGAACTCATTAAAAATTCTGAACTTGTCAGGTAATAAGTTGGTCGCTGTTCCCCCTGAACTATTTCAATCCTCACGTGTCATCAAAGAAATCTCATTAGCGAACAATTCGCTTTCTGTATTAGCGCCTGGTCTGTTGGAAGGTCTTGACCAGCTTGAGAAATTGGATTTGTCCCGAAATAGATTAACAAATGATTGGGTTAACAGAGATACATTTGCGGGCCTAATTAGACTCATTATTTTGAATTTGTCATACAATGTACTTGGTCGTTTAGACCCTAAATCGTTTCAAGATTTGAATAATTTACAAGTCTTAAATCTGGATAACAATGCAATTGAAGTAATTAGTAACGGTGCTTTTGCTGAATTAAAGAATTTACACCAACTTTCAATCTCAGATAACAAAATAAAGGTTTTGAATGAGCATATTTTCTCTAATTTGTTTGTTCTTAGTCAGTTATACTTGGACAACAATAAAATTTCAACCATTCATGATAGATGTTTTGAAAATATAACTTATTTACAAGACTTAGGATTAAATGGGAATAGTTTGAATGCAATTCCAGACGGGATAAAGAAGTTAAGATTTTTGAAATCTCTTGACATTGGAAAAAATAATATATCGAAGGTTTCAAATACATCATTTGAAGGTTTAGAAGAACTTTATGGATTACGTTTGGTTGACAACCATATTGTTAACATTCCAAAAGACACATTTAGCACATTACCTTCATTGCAAGTACTAAATCTAGCTTCTAACAAGATTGAGAATATTGGCCAGGATGCATTTTTATCTAACCCTACTTTAAAAGCGATACGATTAGATGGAAATAGAATGAGCGATATTCGAGGTGTTTTTAACAAAATGAGTACCCTAGGCTGGCTCAATATATCTGATAATAATATCATCTATTTCGACTATAGTTACATGCCCGAGGGGTTAGAATGGCTAGATATTCACAGAAATAATATAACGAAACTAGAAAACGAGCAAAATACGCAACAAAATATTCGAATGCTTGACGTTAGCTATAACGCTTTAGAAAATATTGACGAAAGGTCTGTACCGGATTCTATAGAAGTCCTTTTCTTAAATAATAACAAAATTCAAACTATTCATCCAGGTACCTTCATACAAAAAAGAAACTTAGAAAAGGTAGTCGTGACTGACAATAAATTGAGAACTATCGAGTTATCGGCGTTCACTCTGCCCCACATACCAAAGCACAGATTATTGCCAAAATTCTTTATTGGGAACAATCCATTTGTATGTAACTGTCACATGATTTGGCTACAAAAAATAAATCTTTGGAATCACATGAGGCAATATCCAAGATTCGTTGATTTAGATACTGTAACTTGTGAAGTTGTTAATAATAAATATGGTGGGAAAGCAAATTTGATGGATGTTCCTGAAACCCAGTTCCTTTGTTCTTATGAAACTCATTGTTCTTCGAGTTGCTTCTGTTGTGAGTTCGAAGCTTGCGATTGCAAAATGACTTGTCCTGAAGGTTGCTCTTGTTTTCATGACAGCAACTGGAACTCTAATGTTATAGACTGCTCTAATGTTGGGTACACTGAGGTTCCCGAAAAAATACCTATGGATGCCACTGAATTGTATTTAGATGGCAATGATTTCGCTTCTTTAGGAAGTCATTTGTTTATTGGTAAGAAGAAGTTACATAAACTGTATCTAAATAATAGTAATATAGCTTCTATTGACAATGATACCTTTAATGGACTGCATTCGTTAAACGTTCTCCATCTTGAAAATAACCATTTAACCGAATTGTCGGGAGGGGAGTTCTCTCAAACAAAGCACTTACGAGAGCTCTACTTAAATGATAATCTCCTGACCACAGTCGCTAACAAAACATTTGAGAATTTGTCATCTTTGAGAGTAATACATTTTCAAGGCAATAAGATTCTTAACTTAGATAAAAAATTGGCCTCTATTACACATTTGGAAAATGTTAATGTGCAGGGTAATATTTTTACATGTACTTGTGACAACATTATGTTATTGCAAAGCTGGTTTAAAAAGAATTATGAAGACCCACTAGAAGTGTTTTGTGCAGATGATAATGGACAAAGTACAAATTTGACTGTATTTGATGTGATAGATAAGTGTCGTGATTCAAGTGTAATTGACAATACTGTTCCAACTGAAAATCAACCATATCAATACGATGAAGTAAGCACTATTAAGCTGAACTTTGTGCCACTATTAGCCGTAGTATTAATAAGTGTAATATTGATTTTACTGTTCGGTGCCTTAGCTTTCTCTTTTAGGCAAAATGTACGATTATGGGCGCATTCAAAATATGGAGTTCGATTATTTAAAAGTGCTTCTATTCAAGAGAGTGAACTTGATAGAGATCGATTGTATGATGGCTATGCTGTATATAGTTTGTTGGATGATGACTTTGTTTCTAAAGTGGTAGCGCCTGAAATGGAGCACTTTGGATATACAATGTGTTTCCATTACAGAGACTTGCAACATGCACCTGAAAATTACTTATCTGAACAGATAACTAATGCCGCTGAATCATCAAAGAGATTATTAATATTCGTTTCTTTTAACTTCTTACAAAACGAATGGTCCAAAGTTTCATTTAAAGCGGCAATTAAAAGTGTCATCACTTCTATTCACCCTTCCATTAGACGGCATAGAGTAGTATTCATCTTAACAACAGATGTGAGTGCACTAAATTTAGATTTAGACTTCCAGAGCTACTTGAAAACATGTAACGTTCTTTTGTGGGGTGAAAAGAAGTTTTGGGAAAAAATTAGGTTTGTTATGCCAGATATCTCAAACTTACAATGGAATAAAGACTCAATAAATTACAACCATGGCGTCTGTCCAAATGGCAGGCGGCATCCTTCTAGATATACGGCCTCGCCTACTGCGCCTGAGCAATGGTACAAATACGATGCAATCCCTCCACAGACACCGACGACTGCCAACGTTGGTATCACTATTGAGGACGACACATCAATGTTGACTAACACAACACTGACGAGTCAAATACAAGACTGCGATAACCCGCATCATAGTTACATTTCTATCGACACTCAAAACTATGAGCAGCCATATGGCGGTCGACCCAGACCTCCTAACACGATGCGTAAACATCCCAACCATCACTCCCCTTCGATGCTCGACGAACAAGGTTACTTACAACCTCGATCCTCTGTACACGAGTGCTTACCTCAAACCCATTCGACCGTACACAGATAACATGTTTCAAAACTCGTTATCTCTGAAAGATATTTCTAAATGGATCGCTACATTCCAAGCACATGTGTAGAATAGGCAGTACTTTGTGTTGGCCATGCCTTATAACGTCGTGATAATAAAATGTTCGGTTAGATCTTTGCGGCCAAATATTGACTAATTCGTTCCTTGAAGTAGACATGCCTATTTATATATTACGTTATAAAGAGACTGTATTGTTACAAAATTATATCCCATACGTATCGTAGAATCTAGCCTTACATCATTGAATAGATATGTATTAAATGTTGATCTTTGAATGTATCATTTGTAAATCATTGAATTGACTAAGGATATTGTTATCCGCTAAGACTGATAAATACATAATGCGTAGACTAACAAATATTGCCAGTATAGGGATTGAATAAAACTTGTATAAGTATTTTGGTATAGTATATTATATTATCTCATTGTTACCAAATATATTGTACATAGATGTAATTACATATTGTATAAGAGTTATTGATGTCTGTATAGTTTTACTAGTCATTAGGTAAGATGTGAATAATGTTGACACAATGTAAATATTGACTACATAATTATAAATATCTTTTCTATTGTTAAATAAAGTTATTACTTTGTATTATAAATGTTCATTTAATATTTTTGTGAAATATATGTTTGTGCGCAAAATGTTATTTGTAATTATGCAGACAATATGAATATCTGAGTATGATTTTGTCGACCATTAAACATGCTAATAACTTAAAAATAAATAATTTATCAAAATATTTTGTTGTTTCGTGTTTATAACCTTTATATCAATAAGAAATTAATTGCATAATACATCATTTGAAATAACTACAAAATTATGACACAATTAGGTACAAATTTGGACTAATTTTCACAAATGACTCTAAATATTACACTCAATACGAATATTTTACAAGAAAGCATAGGATTATTTACTTCAAGTTTAAAATACATAGGTACTGACATAATTATTATTTTTAAACATGATAACTTTCTTTCACATAATAACTTTAAATTCACATCTAAAATGAGTAATAATTCGACTATTATTTTTGAATAATAATTTTAATGTTAGGTTTTTATAACAATGCTTCGTATACTTCACGTTTATTTCCAAGATAACTCAGTCATCTTTGTTTTTAATTTTAATTTTAAATTACTGTTTTATCATTGTTATTTTAAAATTAACTTAAATACATATAGAAGTGGATGCCTTAAATTATACACCCGATTTTTAAATCAAACTATTATTAGTTTTTATACATTGAATATAATAGCTATAGACTATTTTAAAACAGCATAATCATTGAAACATTTTTTAATTATCTACAACCATAAACACACAACACTCATCATATTTCATCGGCCCATCATTACTAATCACAAAACAAGATGCGGTTTGTTTTACAAGATTGCTTTTAAACTCATTCCGGCGGCTAGCAAAAAAGTCTTTTGTAAAAAGCTTATGGCGTGCATAACCGTTAAGTTCGTTGTTTCTCGCTATAATATTGAGAATATCTTCCACAAAAAGGTCCGAAATGACTTCGACTTGCCGACAATGATTGCAGACCATAATGATGGTCCCAGTCCAGGTAGAAGGCTCCCAGTAATATTTCAAACGTCACGGCTACGCCATAGTAGCTATAAAAGAGATTTACAACGTATTCTACGAATATTCGAAGCTAGTTATGGTTTTGTTTGCCCTTCTGTCAGTGGTCCGAATCGTTATTGATTTTTTTTGTTCTCTAAAGTGTCATCGTGCGACATATGGTGTTGGTAACATACTTTGAATGACCGCCGGTCGGCTGTTTTCATTTTTTCCATACGATACACAACAGGCTAAAGTTGATGCAACTGTCTCTGTTTACTTTTAATTAATTCTAGAATTCCTAAGCGACTATAAGCAATCTCTTTAAAAATTTTGCTTGATCGAAGCACGCAATTTAATGTACAAACACCAAGATGAAAAACAAATTACTGAATATAAGAAGTCAGTTAAACATACTTGACGTTTTAATTTAATTCTCAAGGGCAGCAATACAAGTACGATCACCTATAAAGTATTAGGCTAAGATTCATCACATCTTGGGCTGCAGTGATTACTTCAATAGTAATTCCAGATAAACAAAATGAAATGTCTTTAGAGAAAAAAAAGTAAGAAACAATACATGTAAAAAAACACAAAATATAAAAATTACAACAAATAAAATAAACATATTTACAATGGTATATTTTTTATTATTCAAAATATTTTTTCGTGTACAAGTTAAATATTTTCTATTTAGTTAATAAATTAAATCTTAATTAATCTTAACATCTTAATGAATCCATTATTGTCTCACTGTTAAGCAATAACATGTATT
>DWMA01000237.1:0-12822 GCA_018252035.1 Urbanus sp. 3 SS-2014
AATGTATCATCACTACATAGTATAAAACAAAGTCGCTTTCCGCTGTCTGCCCCTATGTATGCTTTGATCTTTAAAACTACGCAACGAATTTTGATACGGTTTTTTTTAACAGATAGAGTGATTCAAGAGGAAGGTTTATATGTAGTTTAACGCTTGCGAAGCCACGGGAAAAGGCTAGTGAAATATATAAAATGTGAAAATATTTAGGAGTTCTAAATATATTCATAAGTGTAACTATAATAGGTCCTGTATAAGTAGATACAACTTGTTTGACCGTCTCTATAAAATTACCGCTGCATTTTACACCTTTAAAATACTAATGTTCTCGTCTCTAAAATCCAGACAAAGTCGCAAATACAACTAGTGTATTTCTTTTCTTAAGTACGAATTCTCCTTAAAGTTTTTGAGGTAAAATCCTATGACATAATTTTCAGAAAAGTAATGACATGACATTAAGAATAAATCTAAGAAATTTGATTTCTCAAGACTGTTTAATTCCTCTGAATCGAGGTTTTCTTTAGAAGTATGACGTCATACATCCCTTAAATGGTGTCATTCAGATGTGATGAGGTTTTTCGTATTCATACTTTATTTTTAATCACCAGTCAACTTGTGTCCATGAACATTCTCTGAAGCGATGTGTGTTCTAGAGAAATGTAATGCGGTAATCATAATATTTGCGTCATGATTTTAAGTTGAACTAAAAAGCAGACAATAACTCCTAAAAAGTTATAGTGTCCCAAAAGATATGTGTAGTTAATCATAGATACAATTGTATTGTAAGATATTATATTAAGTTATTCTTGTTCTACTGCTGTGCGTAGGTCTTCTCGTAGAGTTAGACATTAAATTCTAAAAATCAAGTAAATTCGAAAATTTAGGGGTGTTTTGGATTTGAATGGTCCGATTCAGAGGCCTAGTTTCAACCATTATGTTGTCATTGCTTACTGCTTTACTACACCTTCTAACGTGATAAAATAATTGGAAATGATTAGACTGCGTCATTGTTAAGCGTCTTATAGTTTGATGGGTGTGTCAGAATACTTGCATGATGTGTAACTACTTGTACGAGGCACATCGGCAAATTATCTATTGCAATTTTATCTAATTCTTAACTAGCTTTTTCCCGCATCTTCGCTAGCGTAAAATTACGTAAACCTTCATTTAGAATAATTTTATCTGTAAAAAAAACCGCATCAAAATCCGTTGCGTAGTTTTAAAGATCTAAGCATACATAGGGACAGACACTGGAAAGCGACTTTTTTATACTATGTAGTGATGACGATTCAACTTATTGTTCCAAAAAACAAACTTCTGAATATTTTAATTTTTCTCTACTGGTCTTGATTCAATAAAAAAATTTGGCCTTATCTTCAAATCCTTGGTATTACCATAAGTTAATTTTTGGCTTGTTGACCAAATTCCTCAGATTTATAAACTAGCCCACTATACTTTGATGTTCTCGTAAGTGAAATTCTAAAGTCCTACCAGTTTCACCTAAATACATTGTTTGAGCATCTAATCTGTTTGTTTGTTCCAAATTACTAAATGGTCACTTATGGCAAATATTTGGTCAGATAAAGCAGTTAAGGAAAAGCGTGGTATAGGTTGGTAGTGAGTAATGCGAACAATGCCAAAGGGTATTTTCCTGTCACGCTGATTTTTGGCTGTAGTAAATTAAATCGTTGCAATTTTGTCGAGGCCCGCGTGTGTTAGGCAGGCACGCATGATAGGAAAATAATCTAGGAAGAATCTTAAGCCTTTCTTGTCAGGATTTGCTTGGACTAATGCAATTCTCAAGTGAATGAATCGATTTTCATGCAATTTATTTCTTTGGTTTTAGTTTATTTAGATAAATAATTATAATGAGCTGCTTTAGGAGGTAGCTGTTACTGGTCACATATGTAGATAATGCCTTTCTTGAATTGTAATTAATTTTCAAAATAATTAATTATTAAGATTTCCAAAAATAACCATCTGAATATGTCGCCTCTATGTCGTCATGTATGGGTTTAACAGTGGAAATGAATAATAAAATAAACAGTTCTGAAAAACGAAAAATAATATTAAAAATGATTTTAAATTACGTAACTATGTGTAAGCGTTACACTTTTATGAGATTTTGTTATTTTAATCACTAGATGGCGTTGTTCCTCAAATAAAAAGTGATGATAGTCATGTTAACAATTTTTCTCCTGCATGCAATCGTACATAACCACGTAAATGAAGCGATGCGTGAATTATGCATGCATGAATACGATCGTATTACGATGCTTTCAAATTAATCAATCTATTTCGATCGGCATTTTTATTATGTGGAAGTTTCTTATGTAAGCGAATGTTATGTGGACGTTTAGTTTCATGTAAAGAAAGATTTTATGTATTTTGGAAATTAAAAACATTTGTAGTTTAGGAACCTAATGCCTAACGAAGAACTTGTTCATAATAATCGAATGGTTGGTGTCCCAATCTTTATGTTTCATGGATGGGTATGGGTCCTACGCCGGAACAGGGAGAGGCCTAAAACTTTAGGTGTTCTACCATGCTGCTGCAGTATCTATCGGCAGAGTCCCGGTGCGCGTTTTTTCTATGACGACCCGGATGGCGCAATGGTTAACACACCGGACCGCTAATCTAAGGGTCCTGGGTTCGATTCCCAGCGACGCGGAAATTTGAATGATGAGTTTAAATTTCCGTTCATGGTCTGGGTGTGTGTCCTTGTCTTGTGTGTTGTCTATGGCATCCGCGACACAGGAGAAAATCCTACTGTGGGGCTATGAGTGTGAAGCGTTATTGATTTTATATGTTTGATTTGATTAAGATCGTATATCAAGTGGCGTATGTAAGCGCTAAGAGGAACCGGCAGTAACGTAACTTATGTAGTCACACCCATAAGAAATTGGAGTTAAAAGAAAATGCTATCAAAGTATGTTAAACGACGACCCAAAACACTTTATTGATCATTTCAATAAGTATTAAGAATCATTGTATTAAATTAAAATCTTTGTTATTGGAGCAAAAACTGAACACAAGCTACTTAAACATGTCAAAATACAATGCTAGTTTACATGAAAGAAAAACTTCATTTTGTAACTCATGATTGCAAAATAAAATAACTAGCTACAAGAATTTGTAATAAAAAATGCAAGATCTTAAGTGACAAAAACTAAAATTATAAAACGGTGAACAAAAGTTAAACTTTTCAAATAGTAAGCCAACAATACACATGAGAAATAGTCATAAGATTTTGTAATTATACTAAGTTGTTAAAAATATGGTAATATTTTTATCACCGAATAAGTAAAATTTGTTAGATTTATCAAATACTTCCATATTTATCCATTAAGTACCAACATAATTAATAACTAATTTAAAAAGTAATACCACTTGAGACAGAGTTCAAATTTGTTCCTATATCTGAGGGCTAAATTAAACAGATTTTTTTCACACATCTTTTTACATAGTCTAAGCTGGTTAGTCTTAGTTAGTGAGTTCAAAGATGGCATGTGTATCATAGCTACTTTTGTTCTGCAATAGGTAATATTATTGAAAGAGACTAGACTAACAGCATAACATTTCTTTTGCTTTCACAATGTAATTCACAAAGTCCACATCCTATAGCTCATTATATTTATACAACAACTTACCATGAATTTACTGATAATTTTGGTTATCACAGTTGTGGAGTGTAGAATGTGTGCTTTATGAAATTAATCACACCAATGGCTAAACCCAATCAAAATCATGCATTAAAACTTAATAGCTGAAAAATAAAACAAATTTTGAGCATAAAGAAAATGTTTTCAATAGCCATGCCTGAATGACTACTTTTAAACACCATAACATTCAACATAAATGCTATAAGGTGAAAACATATTATTCATATAAAAATATATAAATTGAAGAATTAGTTTAAATATATACCTGTAATATTTATTAAACATCATTCAATAAGCGATAACAGAAACCTGTAAAGATCTAGCATTCAAATCAAAAAAAGGGTCAAAATGTAAATAAGGGAGAGTTGAAAAGCTATGAACACACAAACATTTTTTTAAATATATTTGATACATATTTTCAACTGGCTCAATTTATTACGAACTACCACTGAAATTACACACGTTTACACCAATTACCTTTTTCCCGTTTTGCGTCCTCACTGTCTTGGTATTCTCTACTCTCTACTACTTTTACACATGTCTTTGACCCTTCATTAGATCCATCGTTGATCTAAACAAAGAAATATATAGTTAGAAAGATTTAAATGTCCTGCACTTTTAAAGGTCTGCTTACTCTATAGTCTGACACAATCATTATACTAACAATCATTAGTAATATATCAGTTTTATTGTATACCTAATATATTTTTTATCTGAGTTTCAGAATGATTTTGAACATCAATATGTATGTGTGTCCCATTCTTTGGCATACTCTACAGATTGATGGATTTGATGTTGACTTTTGTAAATTCTATACACAATAATATAAAAATATGAACATTAAGTTGTTATTATTGCTGGATTTTGATGTATGTTAACACATTTGAAGCTGGCGACTCACAATGAGGGTTCATGGTTGTTGCATCATAAGTTCCAGAACACAAGTGTATTGCAGGATGGTGTTATGACATGTATATGTCAAGGACTCGAATATGTTAATGTTATCGTTACCATTGATATTACCTTGACATTATATATATTCTCATCTTCCTCTTCTTCAGAATCAGTAACATCATGTGAAACTTGTACAGTAGTTCCACCTTCGACAACTGTTTTCATAACACCAATGTCATTTGAGTTTCTATAAGCCTGAAATTTGATTTACAATTAAAAATGAGTAACTCCACTTCAACAATGGAATCCTACAGTTTTAGTCACATTCCCAATTGTTATGTTATTAATTACAATACTTATCTAGTGAATAAAGAATTGATTTAGTGATAATTCATTTCATAGTTTTATTAAATCTTTATTTTCATTTAACCTATTAGTAATAATAGCCCGCTTGATGTGTCATGTTATTTCATGTATGTCGGACATGCAAGTGTTATCATACCTAGGTAATATTTCCAATTCCACAATATATGTGCTACTCTCTAAGCACTGAATTGGAATAGAAAAGGATTCTCCTAATATTTAATTCATTGTTATTAAATAACATACGGTAAAAAAACAGGTTTCCTTACATCATTGAGTGACATAGGCCATGAAACTGCTTTCAATTGTTTATTATCTTGAACATAGTGTAAAATAGATTCATCAGCTTGTCGGCAAATTTGCTTAAAATCATAGCATATATTCATGAAATATTTGCATCGCGCACAGATGAATGAAGGCATTTTGTCTGAGGGGAAAACCTGTAAGAGAAAAACAAATTTATGTAGATAAATACACATTTAAAGAAGGCATAAAATGTAAATAACTATTTAGTACTGAAACAAAATTCCGCCAGGTGGCGCTTTAAATTTGCACCCAAACAGTTCATGAGGGAATAAGGTTTTACACTATTTTATAAGCTTAAGTAATACGTACAGATCTTAAAAACTAATTAGTGGACTACAAAACGGTTAGAATATTATGAATATAACAAAATATCAGTAAGATTTCTATGTCAACATCCGTCACAATAGGTGGCGTCCATTTGTACAACCAATGCATTACTTAAAGTAAAAATACAATAAGAGATTACACAAAATATTACCTCAATAGATACAGTTGACAATATTTTTAGAGGAAGATTTACTGTGTTCTTTATTTTTCGTTTTTTATCATATAAACTTCCCATGGGCACATCTTGAGTTAAACAAAATCGGCAGATTTTCAACGTACACAGTGTGTCTTTTCTCTTATCCATGATGATTGTTAATAAATTAATACACTGCACGGGTTTAATTTATATCCACTACATAACCTCTCTCTAATAATTATTTGACTGAAGAAGACATAAGGCAATAAACGACGACCAAATCACAATATTCACAATTCGCATATCGCATACCACATCACACAGACTAACACGAACACGACACTAGCGCCATTAAAACTGTAAGAACAATCCTACCATTTTAAATATGCGGTACAATGTATACTGTCATATCTTTAAGACTTATTTTGAACACTATTTCAAAATCATTATGTTAACATAAAAATATTTTACGATTAAAAATCAACTTTATATTATAAATAGTTAGTCACAGTAATATCCATAATATTTTAAGAATTACTAAAATATCTCTCAAATTTGTATACACATGTACTTTTATACTTGGTCGTTTTATATTAAAACGTAACATTGACGCCAACGTGTGGCGCACTCTGCGGAGAATAGAGAAACAATTAAACTGTTGAATTTTAGTTGTTTTGATCTCCTCAACGCTAGATGGCATAACTACACAAGTGAAAATACTGAAAATAAATGAAAAAAAACTAAATCATTTATAAGTGAAATTAAAGAAAAATCCAATTGAAAAGTGCCAAAATGTATTGTAAATTTCCCAAAAATTAAAGATCACCAGGCATCTTTCTTCCAATTCTATTTGTAAGTAATGTTTACGCAGTGTTAACCTCACAGGTTTACCTATATTGCTGTAAGCTGTAATAATTTGATTTTGTAGGATTTATGAATAAAGTTCGCTATATACGGTTGTACCATAGTAGAAGGAGGTTGTACGCGTCTGGTTGTAGGTATTTTATACAATTTATTATCGGATTTATTATTACTAATTAATTTGGATTTATGCAGCAATAGCGCCAATAGCATAAAATAAAATAATAAGTTTGTAGAGGCCCGTATAATATAATGCTACTATTTGCTAACAGAATGCGCTGCATTTAATTTAAAGTTTTAAACCGTATATAAAAAGTCAATAAGGCACACAAATGAGCACACTGAGCACAGAACTGTAAAACACTGGGTAATGTTCTGTGCAAATGAGACATTCCTTTCAATGAAAGGACATAAAAGGCTTTCATAATAATGTTATTACATTGATAACGTAACATAACTATATAAAAATAGTCCTAACATAAATATATAAAATGAGAAAATTAACTAGGGTCCATTTCGGTTCATTGGCATTTTGTTTAATTGTTACAATAAAACTGTGTACCAATAAAACATTGAGATCTTTGATTATATTGAGATTTAATTATAGGTATCGTGTATACATTCATATGCATTGCAAAATGCTGTAGTGTTTCTCTGTAACATTTTCGCTGATCTATTTTCAGAATAAGAAGCGTTTAGCCAACAGTCGACTACCCTGGTAAAATATTGTTGGTATATTATTAAATTTAGAAATATGCATTATGAATCACTATTAAAACTTTTAAATTTAATATTTAAGCGATATCACAGTAGATTAAACAGTTTTATCGTCATTATTATTAGAAGATAAGATATAATTGAGGTAATGATCGTGTTTAATATGAATTAATCTCAATATCAGTTGAACTGCTACCCAAATTAGTTTCTTGTACCTACAGCTTGTACTGTTTGTATAATGGATAAACAACGTATTGACACTGAAAAAATATATTACTCAATAGAACGTACAAATAGTGTTGAAAGTGTAGTTTCTCTTCGAAATAAGACTAGAAATACGTAAGTATTGCAATAATTTATACATCAGGGGTCAACGGCTCAACTCATCTGTGGTCAACTTTAGGCAGTACAGTATATAGTAAGGTAAAAAGTCCAAGATTAAAATATATCACAAATAGCACAATTTTCCTTTCGAACACAGATGGCGTTCAAAATCGTTATTTAAGTTCGTGAAGCCGAGGAAAAAAAGCAGTTCCTCAATTTTATCATCTCGCATGTCTAATGGCAGCTTAGAGGATGAGGTTTTTAGCAAAAAGTCAAGCGTCTCCAACCCCAGTCTTGTGGTAATGTTATTTTTAAGTTTGGAATACATAAATATGTGCTTTTAAGTAGGTACTGTAATGTGTGGCTAATGTTTACGTTTAATTTCCTTATTTTGTAGCCAAGAAAAATTGAAAGACAAATATCTAGTCACAAAGGAAATCAGCATTTAATAGTGACTATTGTCCTCGTGAAAGCTAAATGTCTGCCTCCAATACCCGACGATGCAACGAGCCATAGTCTGTACTGTAAATTTAGGTAGATACCTATTTACTAATAAGTAATCTTACACACACCAGTAAAATTAAAAAAATTCGTCTACTTCTTCAATATACAGTGAAGCTGTTAGTAAGTGTTAGTAAGCAATATACAGTGAAGTTGCTTAGTTGGCACTGGTGAATTGTACATTATTTGCTAAGTAGTGGATGGCTGAGCGCAAAATGAATTTTCCAGAACAATTATTTGCTTGCCCTTAAATAATTAGCAATCGTTAAATTATGAGAACTACTATAGGTAAATTAATAAAACTATTTAAAGATTTATGCCCTAATTCGTGACTCAAGCAAAACTAAAATATCTAAAATGGAGAAAAATATCCTGCTTCCTTTCTCTCAGTCAATGGAGTGATAAATTTGTACTTAGCAGTAACTTTTATGACTTCCGACATTTACACTTGTACAGTACGGTCCCTCTAACTTGTATAATTTCATATATCAATTTTCAGATTAGGTTCCGAGATTTATAAAACAAAATCTGTACCAAATACATCAGAACCAGAATGGCGAGAACGTTTTAAGTTACACATTTACAAGGATGATTTATTGAAAATCTCAGTCTGCGATAAAGGAAAGCAGAAAAATTATATGGGCAGGTACCTAATCATTATTGCATTTATTTGTAAAATTAAATACATTTAATGTGACATTATCGTTATTAACTGGATTTGATGATTCTGAATTTAAGTTTTTAAGTAAAGATATTTGATCCACAAGTTATGGCAATTTTACGTTAACATTGACTGTGTTCCTACTTAAGTTGTGTTTTAGATCTGTCATCCTACGAGAAGGAGCGTACTCACGAACTATGGCAACAGTTGGATGATGGCTATGGGATGATACATCTGTCCGTGACTATATGCACGACTTATTCAAATAACTCTCCTCAGATACCATTATATACGTTGGAAGATTTTCGACATAGAAATGTAATGCATGGATTTATTTTGATTTATTTTTCTTTTTATTATAGATTTTTTTTATTAGATAGGTACGTTTTGTACGTTAAAAATTTTGCGTTGTCATTGAACCGAATCATCTATCCAGGATCCGGTAGAAAAATATGAATTTAAATAAAATTGTAGAAATAAAGTAATAATGAGATTTTAATTAGGTTTCAATCCATAGAAGTACATGCTTCTTCTCATTCGACTGTATTCTTTCAGGCTGTATATAATTTAAGAAGTAATTGGAAATTAGTGGGTTTTCTCCATGTGAAGGTAATAAGTGCAAAGGGTTTGGTTGGCAAGCCAAATGCTTACTGCACATTGGAAGTCGACAATGAAAGGGTGCAAACACCAAAAGCAGCAGGTAGCTCTGAGCCTACATGGAATAACTATTACGTATTGTAAGTCTTGTGTAAAAACTACGATAATGAGTATACGGTATATATTTTGGATAGTTTTATACATAATAAGGTTTATGGGGAAGCGAAAGGCAAATGGAATTTGGAAGCTACTTATGAATTTGGCGATAGTATCGAAATATTGGATAATGAAGAATATATAGATTTAATATATTTTTCTAGCAATGTATACGACGTGACATCTACTCTTGATCTGAAAATATATGACAGTTCATTGGCTACAGTTCTAAATGAATCATTGGGTAAAGTCTCAATACCACTTTTGAGGATTGCCAATGGACAACAACGATGGTATGCGTTAAAGGATAAGAATAGAAAGATAGCGAAAGGAAATTTTCCAAGAATATGCTTGCAGATGACGTTAATTTGGAATCCGGTATGTACCTATTGTTTCAAACCCACATACAAGTGAAATATATATATTTTTATATTTTACAGTTGAACAAATTAGGGCACCTTGCCATTGTAGTTGCGGTTGTCGTTATAATGATTGAAGAAAACGATTTTTTAAATATTTCTGTTATCATAATAATAGTTATTCGGCTCTTAATCTTTGATTACAGTTTTTATATACATACCAGCAAATAAAATATATAATACCTACATCTTAAAGTTAATCTATAACATTACCTATTTCTACTTTTAGATTAAAGCATCGATTAAACTTTTCCGTCCAAGACGGGCAAAATATATAAAAAAATCTCCAAAATTTGACATCGCACTAGTGTATAATAATCTAAAATTTATCGAAGACGTATTCAATTTCTTGTATGAAGCTAATGAAGGATATAAGTAAGGGCATACATTTCTATTACAATATTCCGTTAATCTATGTATGTATATTGTTGGCTTTTTAATACCTCAAGTACTATATTGTAGTAGGTGACTTTTATCCAATAAATCCAGTCAACAACGTTTATTTGCCTACAAATTAAGAATAAAAATATTTCTGTTATTTGAATTACATTAAAGTTACATTGTATGATTCGTGTTTTTTTTTTAATACAGACGATTATTTGAATGGGACGATTCAGAAACTTCCTTCATTGTTTTGATCGGTTGGCTAGTCTTTTGTTCTTACTTACGTCTGTGGTCTGTGCCATTACTGCTACTATTACCTTTCGTGTACAATTGGTTTTGCTGGCGACATCAGGGTGAGTCTTCTCGTGATTTTAAAACATTTTTATTATATTAAATCACTTTATTAACAAATAATAATAATATACGTAATTAAATAGTAAAGGCATCATATTTTAAAGATATATTCTCAAAACAAATTGTCATCTTTTTATCATTATGAACTACAAGTAATCAGAGTAGATACAAATCATGAGTAATAAATAATTATGTACCTACTGTAGGTACTCGTATATTACAAACTATCAATATTTAGTAAACTTGCTGAATAGGCAAATTTTCTGTAGATGACTATGCATACCTAATACGCATAAGTAGTCGGTGCCTTCTTAGATGAGAATTTTACAACAGAAAGACCATTTCTCATTAAGTAGTGTCTATAATCGTAGATTGTACTTATTTTGCTAATCTAAGAAAAAAATATGTATTTTGCAATACATTTTATTAGACGTACCTGCTTAATCACACAATTGCGTAAATTTAATTAGAAATCGTCTGCTTTCAGATACTAGATATCATATCATGCGTCCTTGTTTAAATACCTCTGATGGGGCCACCAAAATTAATAATAGTAAGGTAATCTATAATCTGTACCAATTGAATTGCTCAATAACTTTGATTAATTGAGTTCCACTAAATATTTGTCTATGTATTTTTGTAGGAAGATAAAGGGTTAACTGGTAAGGTTCAAGATATACAACGGATGACGCTTACGATAACAAATGGTATAGAATATATAGCGTCTATAGCTGAAAGATTATATAAGTAAGTATCATTGAGATAATATGTATCGTAGTAATTATTAAAGCATCTCAATGGTTATACCACGTACCTAACTGTCAATGTACATCGTAAATACTCAGATCAATACTTTATTAATCTGAGGGTATTATGACAAATATATTATCAAAATCATGGTTTACACTTTTACATACCTACGTTAATTAGCGAAGTCACTGCCATCAATGGTTGAGTAGTATAATATAATATATTAAAATTAGCTTGAAATCTTAACAAATACGCGGTCGACAGTTGTGTGTAGCCAGACGATGTATTATTATATTTTGGTATTGAAGCACTATATTAAAAATAAAGCTTAACTTTTAGCCAATACCTATAGATATGTATTATATTTTATGTGTAGACTAATTAATAGGTATAGGTACGTATCACAGGTAAGTACCAACTTATTAAAAACATTGATAAAGATAAATAAAAATTGATAAGATATGAAAAAAAAACAAACACGATTTATTTTTGTGCTTGTTACAGTTTAGCGTCTTTTAAGGTGCCTTTCCTGAGTTACTTGGGGATGTTGATACTTGTTATATCGTCCCTGGTGTTATATTTTGTTCCGTTTAATTACTTGCTGATGAGTCTTGGTAAGATATATTCATGAACTTTACTATGTAGTTTATTATTGTCATTATAGTTTGAGCATATAAGTACTTATGTAAAGGTGGTATTTAAAGATGGTAGAGCCCTATGTGATTCTACTCCGGTGGCACCATCGCCACACCTATTTCTGCCTTATAACAGCAGTGTTCAGTATTCAGCTGTTGTGTTCTGGTTTGAGGGGTGTGGTAAGGGAGACATGCTTATCCGAGGCGTTCCAACTTAGTCCTCAGGTGTAGCAACACATCTGTGGTTGACCTCAGACTGTGATCTCTAGGCCTACTAACGAACCAATATCAATTCCAATCCCAATTCCAATGTAATTTGTCAAAGATGACGTCATTTCCTACCGGTAAAATACGTTGGAAATACCTACGCTTGGATTGGCCATTAATGGCGTCCTTACACTGGCGTACAATATGGCGTTACAATGGCGTACTTATACTGACGGTACGATCAATTGTTTTTAATCAACGTTTAAATTAAAGTTTACATGACTTCGTTTAGTAAATTTGTTTTGGGTCACCCAATATCCACCCAATTTTGAACTCAATCAGCGCTAGCGTCCACCCCATTTCAATCCCAATTGGGTGAAATTGTATTCGTGAATAGCCCTACTTGTACATCGCCCTTGTCTGGGGTTGGTTACAAATGTCCATGGGCGGCAACGGCCACTTACCATCACGTGGACTGCATGCTCGTTTAATACATGTACCTACGTGGTCAATAAATAACGCTTCACACTCATAGCCCCACAGTAGGATTTTCTCCTGTGTCGTGGGTGCC
>DWMA01000238.1:0-12768 GCA_018252035.1 Urbanus sp. 3 SS-2014
GTTTATTATTTTGTTCATTAAGTTTAACATCATCTATATATTCTTATATTTTTTTTTTTTTTGAAAAGTGGCAGAACCTATTGTAACTCAACTTTGGAGGCATCTCCACCACACCTATTTTTGCCTAATGGCAGCAATAATAAGCGTTGCTGTTCTGTTTTAAAGGCTGTGGTATGAGAGACATACTTATCCGGGGCATTACAACTCAGAAATAGCTATGCATTTGTCACCATTGCTATCATCTGGTAAATATATGTATAGCGTACTGCCGGTGTTCATGGGTGGGAGTGGACACGTACCATCAAGTCTACTACATGCTCGTGTACTCCATCCTTAATAATAATAATTATTATAAATGCGAATGTCCGTTTATTTGTTTGTTTGTAACGCCTTGACGCTTTAATTACTTAACCCATTGTTATGAAATTTTGCATACACATTGCCAGGGGTCCAGAATAGGATATAGACTACCTTTCATGCTTTAAAAATATACTACTCTTGAGGGATAAAAATATTACTTTTACCTACAACCTACCTACTTTTATACCTACAGCCTCTTGATCGCGAGCGAAGCCGCGGGCAAAAACTAGTGGTACATACTCTCATGTACTCTCAAGGATACATCTATTTAGGAGCGATATGAGCGCTTAAACACCTCCCTAAGTAGAGCCTAAGTTGACAAGCGTGCCTCCGCACATGTGCCCGAATTTGCCTCACTTAGTTTTACATACTGCATGTAGTTACTCAAAATCCATATCGTTTATGCTGGGCGTAATGTACTTATACTAAGATGTTCTGAATAGTTAGCAGTCTCGCGTAATGTTCCACACTAAAGTTAATGAGTGGTACAATTACCTACAGCCATTGTTTATGTATAGGCATGTGTAGTTTATGATTATTAAAGTTTTGGAGCACTAGATTTAACATTTATGTAGGTATACATAACGATTCGTACCTGTTTAGTAGAATAGTACTTATCATTAAATGTGGATAATTTTAAAGTACAACAAGGTACTTTATTAATCATTCTAAGATAGAAATACAAACCAAACAAAAAAAGAAAACCGACCTGTACGATTTTTCATAATTAGATTTTTTAAACGGAGATATGAATCTACATTGCGTTTTTCCCCGGGCTATGAAACCGTAAATTAAATGCAAAAAAAAGTACAAATAAAACTTCAAACGCACCTAAAAGGATTCCAGTGTAAACAATGTCGAATTATCATGAGTTTATCTGAAGGGGAATCTTCTCGGATACGGAAGCAGCGGCAAGATTATAGGGTGAGTCACTCACTGAGATAGAAAATTGTAGTTGATTTTTGAATTTTACACTTCATTACCCAAAACATGAGTATTGACTCTAGTGTCTTTAGTGAAAATGTAATTTATCGTAAAACTTGTATCGAATGATAAACCAATCAACTTGCAATTGTAGAAAATATCTACTTATTTTTGCTAAAAATTAATAGAAAATATATTATGTTACATTTTAAATTAAAAAAAAATCAGACAATTACAAACAAAATGAAGAAGAAATACTATCGATACAAATATAGAGTAATGTTTAAAGCTTTAACCATACTGTTCAATATTACCTAATGGAAAGAAATTTGTTATAAAAATATTACTAAATTGAATCAAATTTATTATTTCATTATTGTTGTTGATTTGATTGTTCCAATTTAAACCACAACAACATTGCTCGGAAACTTGACCGCTGCCAAATAAGCTAAAGATTGAGCAGGAAAGCCTAAATTGAAGTGAAGTTTTCTCATTAATTTGATTACGTCGATCCCAGGCCGACCCGTGTCACAAGTTGCTTCATTAGTTACGCAACTTGCTAAAAGTAATCTTGGAGAATTACGTTTTGTACGACGCGAATTACTAAAATTATTGTGACGTTCTCACTTTTTTGTTTCACTTTTAATAGAAATTTTGCAGACTTGCGAAACTTCATTTTTCTTCTATTTATTTGTGCGAATTTTCTTTATAAGATTTTATGAACTGGGCACTGCGTGAGGCTTAAAAGTAACTATGAAAATAAATTCTAATTTTGTTTTTTGTTTTTATTACTACGCACATAATCGTAATAAAGGACTTAGGTTTGCAGGGTTAGGTTATAGGGGCACTACGCTCAGAATACCTATGTTGTGTTCCAATGGAGATTGCTCTATGTAGTGTTGGCCCATTAAGGTGAATTAGTAGGTAACAATTCAACGAAAGAGGATCTCTGTGGTTAAAAATTAAAGGTTGTACCTAATGATCACTCAACATCAGAAAGTCACAGACACACTTTTATTGTTAATAATGTATGTAATGTAATGATATATTTTAAATGAGTTTATCATTATTTCAAAGCTTAACAATTATTTAATTTTGTAAATTTTCACCTAAAATTGAAATATGTAAAACTCGTGACAACGCCGGTAACCCAATACCCCAGTAGCCGTCAAATATACTGATTGTGATATGCAAACAAGATGAATCATAAAATTAGAATTTAAAATCAAAGCAGCTCGGTTTTGGAGGTTTTGTCCCAGGAACGGGACGGGACAGCGCATAAGTAACGCCGAATATTTATGCCGGTGCCACCAACAGGCCCGCGCTCAGAGATCCCGCGCTCATATTTACCGTTCTTTCAATTTGCATATTGCATGTATTATACATTTTTGACACTCCTTTGAGTTAAGTTGGTTAAGTCACGGCTAAGTGCTTAATAATGTGGATGATGGTTAAAATGTAACGCAATAAAGAAATATTTTATATCGATGCAGGAGAGATGAACGTCAAATGAAATTTTGTAAAATTAAAAATGGAGGTAGGTAAATACCAATTTCTATATTAGCACAAAATGCGTAATAAAATGGTTTAAATAGAAAATATGAAGCCAAAAGCGATGATATTCAGATTTTTGCATTTTACCCTTATCATGTCATAGAAGGAACTAGTATCGACATCTCTATAATCAAAGGCCGCTCCGTATTTCTAGTTTTAGCTGTCATTTTGCTACGACGCCGGGTGAATTTAAATTTTTCTCGTGCGCTCCATCGGAGATAATCAAACAGCTGGTGGTGAAATCGTGTTTTGAATATTAATGCTCTCATACTGGCTTAGATTTTAATCTAATTATTATTATTGCTGTATATCTGCGGCATTCAATAATTACTAACCTAGTACGTGACGCTATATTTTGTTATGAAAACAGTAAATTAAATCTCATAATTATAATGTAATTTTAGATAGTAATGGAGATACTCGTATAATAGAGATATAGAAATTTTGAAAGAACCATGAGTTGCATCTACAAAAAGGAAAATTGCGGTCTCTTTGTGAACTGTAGCCATAGGTCATGATAATAAAGTGTCGTAAAACTATAAATTAATGTAATGAATGTGTTAAGTGTAAATACATACCAAATATATAATAGCGAGATAAAACATATAACTTACAATACATATTTTTCTGCTGCATATAATTTACAAGCAAACCACGGAAGCATGTTGGAATGCCATACGTCATTGTTCAGGACACGTCAGGAAGTAGACGGTCCTGGAGCGGCATTTTGATTGAATTCCGTTTTATGTAGCTTACATTGGTTTAGTATTATTACGTTAATTTATAATATTTCTTCTGTCAAAATTAATATAAAGAGTACAAATCATTTCTGTAACTAATACCTTATTAACTTAACTTAACTTATTTAACTTTATTATCTACATGAATATAAATAGCCACTGCCACTCATGGACATCTGCAATCAACCCCACATAAGATTAAAGTCTTACCTGAGCTTGTTCAGACATGGATTGCTAACCTATTACCCCTAAAGTGTAAGTTGGAACGCCTCGGATTATCCGTTACCTCACCCTTCAAACCAGAATAGAGCAGCGCTAATCACTGATATTATAAGATAGAAATATGTACATATATTTGGTGGTGGTGTTTTACCAATTTTAAAAGGCTAGCCTTTTTTGTAAAATTTTATAGAAGAATTGTTTTGCCTTAAATATCATTTACTTTTCATTTTAAAAGGATTGTTGCATAATAATAGTAACGTTTGATTTATGTAGACCATTTTGTAGGGAAATTATTGCGTAGCACTGGCGTAGTAATGGTAAATCTTGATGTAGCAGATTCGTAGCTCCAGCGCGTAGCGTTAGGCAATAAGTAGGTACATTCTACGGTCTGTAGCTAGACCGTTTTTGATATATTTGCCTATATTAAAATCAAACTAAACAATGTTTAAATATATGCATACAAAAAAAACATTTTACATTAAACAAGATTAATGATTGTTTGTGTAAAAGACTTTCGTGCCCTGGTAGTATACGTGTCTTTACAAGTGTTTGTGCTTGCGCGAGTCTGTAGCACTCGTATCATTATTTACCCTACGCACGCCAAAGCATCATACATATCTACAACACAACAAATAAAATAGACGTGCGCTCGTGAATTACAACATCTATACCCAGTCGCGTGAAACGAAACGGCCACTTTGCGTGAACTGTGCGATCTTATGCACGTGCTCAAGAATAACTTAGCGCGTAATGCGACCAACTTCCCGCGCGCTTCCACGAGAAGTTTCACGTCAACTCTCGACTAACTGAGCTATGAACTAATAAATAAAGGTACTTCTAAAGGTGGTAAAACACTTTGTAGTACTCTGGCGGCACTTCCGCCACGCCTATTTCTGAATAATAACAGCTGTGTTGAGCGTTGCTGTGTTCTGGTGGGAATGGTGTGGTAAGGGTGCCATACTTATTCGAGGCGTTTCAAGTTAGTTCTCAGAGGTAGGAGTCTATCCGCAAGGTAGCAGCTAATTTTAGATAAGACTGTAATTATATGAGAAATAATTAAATTATTTCATAACATTTTAGTTATGTAATATTTTATTGAAAACATCAAATTTAAATTATTATACTATCTTTTTAATGAAGCCTCAAATAAGCAATATATCGAACATACCAAAGATATAGTTGTATTTTTTTTACAAATAACCACGAATTAGGAAGTCAGTATTCCACAATGTAGGAGGTTCGTATAAGCAGGCCATACGTAATGTGTTTGTTATTCCCCTTACTCCGCCATTTTTCTACATGCAAGAAATCGTAGCGAAAGAGGATTTTCTAAGAATTGAGACTTTATCCTAGGATCATATTTTGTGGCAACTTAGTAATCAGGGGTAGCAACGCATCCGTGGCCGATCTCAGATAGGACTGTGATTCTATCTGGGATTGATTACACATGTCCTTGCGAGGCAGTGGCCACTTGCCATCGGGTGGGCTGCATACTCGTTTGCTACTTCCAAAAAAACGAATTCTGCTTATTTAACATGAGCAGAATTCGTTTTTTTCCAGTTGGAAGAGTGTGTAAGGGAGAAATTATTATCCGAGGCGTTCCAACTTAGCTCTTAGGGGCACCAGCGTATCAGTAACGTAAAAGTCAATTTGAGGTAATGCAAACGTTATGAGAGTAGGCACATTCAAGCGTCTCTTAAAATTTTGCTATAAATGTGCAGTGACAGCAAGTGAGCTATAACGGTCATTTGCGATAAAAAAGTCACGTGTCCTAATTGTTCCAAATATGAATGTAGTTGACGTGACGACATCGGCAGTCGCGGCACGTCGCGGGCATTCCGCCTCCGAAATCACTTCCCGCTCCCCACTCGTGACAGTGACGTATTGTCGCTCTTCTTTAACATTAACGTAATGGATTTTGTTTCATGTTCCGGAAGTTATCGCATATTTCACGAGGCATGTACAGAGCCTTCCACCCCTGCAATGGAATTCATTCGTGTAATTTAATTTTACCAATTATACGGCTCATATTTGTAAGTATTTAATAACGTGAAATACTTTGAGTGTAAGCGTTATTTCACGATGAAAATTAATTGGGGTATTTTGCCTTTATTTATAAAATTATGTATTGAAAAACAAAGAAATTTCTTGATCAGTTTTATTACTGGTTCAATCATATAGAACAGTAATTCTCACAATATTTTCTTGTCTGAATTCATAATGACAATCCCGACAGCTCCACAGTAGCGCCATCTGCTCCAAAATCCATTTTAAATGCTAACAACGCCATCTATCCAGTGCAACGCTGACATCGTGGTGTAACAATATACATATGTGTATATTCCATTCCAAATGCATATTCATATAAATCACATATTCATTTACTTAACCGTTAAATTTTTATTCCTTTTTGTTATCACTTGGGCTTTCCAAACATCAGTTAAAATGGTGCCAATAGTACATTGGCACACACACAAACTACGTATTTGTTACTTGATCTACATACATTTTAAATCTTTTATTTTGTGTTCAAGCGAAAACTAAACCAGCAATCCCGAATCTGGCAACGGAAGGTTTTTGAAAATATAAATGTGGAATATTTTTGCTAACGCTATATTTTTATAACTTCTCATGAATAGTACCTATAATAAATTGTAAAATTAGTATTAAAAGTATATATTAGTAAGTTTATTTAAAAATTACTGTGTAAGCACCCACTTTAAATAAGGTTAGCAAATTTTAATGTACCTAATACCAATTAGTGCAGAATTTGCCAAAGTGATCCAAAATTTGGACTGTCAGGTAATGTATGTAACTATGTATGTCAGGTATGTATTCTACAAATTTTTTTTCAAGATTATTTTTTTAATCAAATCAATACTTTGAAAATAGTTTTATAATGAACAATAATGGAAATAACCTGCTACTGCAATAATGAATCCATAGTATGAAAACACATTATAAAGCGTAAAAGCAGTTATTTAATTAGAACAACTTCTTAACAGCTTTATTGATACAGAACTTATGTAATAGGCACTGTACACATAGATCGTGTACTCGTACTCGTATTTATTTACGACACTGGATTCTGCAAGTGTAATATGTACGAGTAATTAATGTAATATGCATCCATATGGTGGGTATGCATGAATTTATCTGTGATGCTTGACTAATGAGCGATATGAATGTATAAGAGTATTTATAACACATCTTTATTAAATTACCGAAAGTATAATTTTACACAAATTATGAAATATTTTTACCCAGACAATCAGCTTGCATTCATTTCAAGTCTTTTGGTTATATAATAAGCGTTAATTGACTTATTAATACTTGACTATGTAGAGTCAATTAATAACAATTAAGGAATGACCTTGATGCGTTCTAATATTTTTTATTAATTCTTAAAACCGTGCAATATTATATTCTCATTAAGTTTGTAATATATAATATAACATCAAGAACAATCAAGATCACATCAAATTTAACTTTAATAGTGTTTTGATAAACGCGATGAAAGCTAAGACAGACCGCAAGTTCATATCAAAAACTTGTAGACTCAACCAATTAAGTCAGTGTGAGCTAAATTACACTTCTTGAACGTGTGTACAAATTGCGCGGAGACGAAATGAGAGGTAAATCCGTTTTAAACCGCAGCCTCCGAGCAGGACGCGTAAGCTCTCGATCCGTCACGCGTCGCACAAACTTAATCCCTCATCAAATCCAGATTAATTAAACTGGGCCGACCGCCACCCAGCCCTCGCATACATGTACTCATGTAGTTTCAGCCTTTAACAAACTTCTTATGTTGTCTGTTGCCTTTAGTTTTGCATTCAATTATCGCTCCTGATTTCCTCATTTCACTACGGCTCTTATGCGAAATTTTGTTTATCACTCAAAATACCACATATGATATAAATAACTGTTTGCTAAGTGGCATATTTATAGACT
Source organism: Urbanus sp. 3 SS-2014 (assembly GCA_018252035.1). Taxonomy (NCBI): domain Eukaryota; kingdom Metazoa; phylum Arthropoda; class Insecta; order Lepidoptera; family Hesperiidae; genus Urbanus; species Urbanus sp. 3 SS-2014. The sequence continues at coordinate 7,752 of DWMA01000238.1, forward strand.
ACAGAATAATACGTAAAGCTCTTAGACTGTTTGTTCACTGATAAATCAAACTATAAGATTTCAAATTTTGTGACATAATTCAAAACTAAAATGAAAATTAAATCATATCATTGAACTACATATTACCGCTCTTCAAAGAAAATGTGATTAATTATGTTTAATAAATGAACCGACTTCACAGTGCAACAGTAAACTTTTTCTATAAAGTACAATTATTTCGTATAGCTTGTAATTAGTCATTTCATTATAAGTGAAATTATTAATCTCTTGAAACTGTCTTTATGTTATATTTATTAATTCTAACATATTCCAATATTTTGTGCTAATGGGATATAATCATATTAATTATTTATCACTGTTTAAATAAACGTGAATGCTATACCTATGTACCTCTGTTACCGTAAAATTCAGTTTTTGTTGTTTGTGGGCGCGTGGGAATGGTTAAAATTTAATAAATTAAATTGACCGTTCATACAGGTGAAACCGCACCAACAAAAGCGAATGACTTCGTTATATTTATTAGATAAATAAATAAAACCGAAACCAATTTGTTAAATAATAAAAACAGAATAACAAAAGATTGTAAACTACAATTTATATTGTAGTACGGGTTGAAATATTAACAAGCGTTCATGTCAATGTACGTAATACAATCAAAAGTTTTGATGAATTTCGTCAAAACTGTCTTTGTTTCCCCTTTCTTGTCGGGTATATAATAAAATCTTAGTCTTCTTCTCAGACTTTAATGCAAAATCTTAGGGTAAATCCACACGGATTACAGTAGGTATTGGTTACACATTTGACGTGTTTGCATAATATATTTCTTACCTGTTTAAAAATGCAATTTAAATTTAAACGGGTTTATTGAGAACTTATTACATATTTTGTACATCAATTAAATGTCTATCTACTATTGGTTGGGAAAGTGTTTCACTCTGAGAAATAACTGGTACAATATTTTTTTTGAAGCAGGTACTCTATTGTTAATATCAGTCGAGAGAGCAAGAAAGAGCTTCTCGGCGCATTGGTATACTAGTAAAAAACGTTTCGGCGTATATTACTGACCTACCATTGCAATATGAATTGCACATAAGGCAAAATTAATTTAAACGTTTCGTTTGCTCGAATACTTAAATACAAAAATGTCGAACCAGAACGCATGTAGAGACTTACTGCTTCAAAGAAACAAAACTTCGTACATCGAGTCAAAATTACGGCGCTTCGGTCTTTGTTCAATGTTGTGTATTAAAGATTAAGTAGTCTATTTAAGTATACCGACCTGTTTAAATTTACTTAAAAACTTCTAATAACATTCAAATAACATCATAATATAAGAATCATCGAATAATTTTTAAAGCGACTTGTAATTGCTTATATGTTATTAATAGTTCTTTATGGTCGATCGTTTAAAGGTGGTAGAAGAAGTAGAACTTTTGTGGTTCGAGCTGTGGTTTGAAGGGCGTGGTAAGGATATACTTATTCGAGGCGTTCCTACGTAGTCCTCAGTGATACCAACGCATCTGTAGTCGAGCTCAGGTAGGACTGTGATTTTATCTGGGGTTGATTGAGCATGTCCATGGGCGGCAGTGGCCACCTACCATCAGATGGGCTGCATATGGATTATGGTCGAATTCAATGCTTGAGTAGTTTATATTTTGAATAGGAAGATAAACAACTTTAGTAGGTACTTGTTTATCTTTTCATTGGTTTTCTTTTTTTTATTAATAAACATCCTTAAGTTTTCAACAATGAATATAGTCGAATTTCGATCACTAGGCGAACGCGGCACGCACGACGTTATGATTGTCCCAATATCAATCATTAGTAAGATGATACAGTAATTGCATTGCTCTTGATTAATATGAGCAAACAGAACTTGCATAGCAACATCAAGAATAGCTGTTAGCTACATAACTTGGCTGGGTATTCCATTAATTGGCTGTAGAGAGTGATTTATGATGTAGCAGTGAGCAATGCAGCGGTAGCGGTCGTGGGTTACAATGAATCACGGATCTTTCTCGAATGCCACGTACTGAATCCTCTATATTCATACGTCGCAAGGGTTCATCCGAGGATCAGCGTGAAGAATTTATTGAGACTGTTTACTCGCGCGAAGGAAAATAACCCGTAAAATTCTTTTACAACAACGCTCATTCTAATAAGCATTTTATTTGTGAATCCGTTTCATTTATTCCTTACCCGCTTTTCGTGAACTTTATGTTGTTGGATAAATATATACATATTTACATAGCATTTTTAAACGTCTTTGTAATAATGTAATGTGATAGTAAATTTGGTAATTATTATCTAACACAGTTGTGAGTTACAAATAAAATGTAGGTTTAGGTATTTATAAATGCATGATTAAAGCATAAACCTATATTATTTTATTGCAGATGAAAGTTATATAATAAATTTAATTATAATACTCTTTATATTTCCGTTAATTTTTCACAGATTTATTATAGTTAATTGTAATTATTGCTTTATTACAGATATTAATAGATAATAATTAAAACGGATTTTGATATAAGTTGTTTTATAAATTCAATTTATTTGTTTCTACATTATAATGTTATTGCTTACTTTGTAGCTTATTGTTCAGTAAAGCTAGTAATGTTGTTCTGAAAATATTTTCCGTTTTGCTTTGTTGATAAGAAAATAAAAATACATTTTCCATCCACACTGTATACGTAGTGTTCGAATATACATGAACGTCCCTACACTTCTATCGCTTCAGGAAGATTCCTCGTAAAATTTTACGATCACATTAAGGTGGAGGATTAAACTCGACGGAACCTATCATAACAAAGCGTATTTGTAATTCATAACAGAAAACATACAGAAATAACGGGCTTGAAAGCAAAATAACAGAACTTTGAGAAATATTTTACGCGTCATTGAGGCTACATTAGAATAGTTTAGTTTCTAATTTATTTAATAACACATGGTGCGACAGTTGTATAAACGTTGTTTTTGTATTACAAAAGCGGGATGCAAGCATGCAGTTTACTTGATAGTACGATGTTACTGTTATCGATGGATTATAAAGTACTATGAGATTGATCACAGGTGCGCTGATACCCCGAGGATTAAGTTGGAATGCTTCTGCTCGTATATGCCTAATAGTTCAATAATAAAATAAAAAAGTGTGTGAAGTTTATCAATTCGCATTTTGCCAGAGCGGTGAACTGTGGCGTCCCTTTAACTATGAAAAGAGAACAATGCGCAGTTGTGGGAAACTAAATGGATGGATAACCATGACGTTCATAACCTCGCAGTGTAGTTTTACGCTTCAATGTAGTTTTTCGGGATTTTTCGTTCGTTTTTTAGTATTTTATTCTTTAGTTATTATATCTAAAACTTAAAATAAATTCTTAAAATTACAAGTATATTCAATTTTATAGAAAACTTTATAGGAAACGGATTAACTGTGTTAAACCGTTTTCTTAAAAATGCTACTCCTCGATCAAAATATCGTAATAATATCTTAAGCTCAGTTTTTTCTCTTATTCATTTTACTGTAATTCTAGCGGCAATGGAACAAGTGACATAGCCATTAAAAAGCGTGACGCGTACCTTCTGTGAAAATGAAATAACTGTGAAATGGCATATCGATAATGTACGACTCGACCAAGTAACTTGGTAATATTTCACTGTAAGTAGGAAACGAGTTTGAAATGGAACGTGGAAAAAGGTGCGCCTATAGAGTTGTGGAAATCGTTATTGTGGCGTGGAAAAGGAAATTAAAAAAGGTTCAACTATACTGATGCAGACAGGGGGTTTGAGTGGGTAAAAATCTCCCAAAACCCAGTGACATTTCAACGGTACCTTAGCCGTACTTTTTGAAGGTTTTCCCCGCACAAAATAGGTACTGTGATTAAAAAACATTTATTTGCGTGGATAAAGTCGATAATTTATCGTACAATAATTATGATCGTTTAATACAGTTACCAGTAAGATCTTCAAATTTAGATAATAGTAATCAAATGTCTGGTATGAATAGGTCCAGCGAAATCGGTTATAACGGGTGAGTGGCGCGGTCGCAGATAGGGTAGCTATGTGATCGGAATTTGAAGGACATAATATTTGAAGATAGTCGCGTCACACGTTAAATACCAAAGGTTCTCGTTTAGCTGTGGACTTGTAAAGGAGTAATGCCATTTTTTTTCGTAAAAACCTAATAGATTTTTTATTAATAAAAAATATGTATGTCTGAAAAATGATAATGTGCATGTAGCTATAGCTATGTATGTTAAAGGAGGAGTAACACAGCGAAAAAAGCTAGTTGCTGAATTTTTTCTCACCCTATGATAAGGGGTCCAGAATAATTAGACCCTGATGTTTTCGTCAAACAATAAAAAAGGTCCTACTATTACTACCTACTACTTTTCATGTTTTTATTATATTACAATTATGATAAGGGGGCCTCAAATCGATGCGCCCGTGATAATATATCCGGATTTTTTACTTTAGTTTTTGGTAACACTAACCAAAGAGGTTCTTCCTTGACTGAGCAAATTAAACTCTATTCAAACGTGCTTAGCTAAAGATAGGAAGGGACTGGTCGAATCAGATTGTCGTCTCAAGGGTATTTTGTTTTCCGGCTGATATAATTGGTAGTCCTTGGTCAATCCCTGGGAGTAATCAATGTTTAATATAGATTCTGTAAATGATTCATTAATTTGAACAAAGGTTTATCTGGTCTTGTAATGTAAATCTATTAAAATATTTCTTTTATTTTTTTATGTTTAACCTAACGAATAGGCAAACTACCCACCTGCTACGGATATGTGTCAGTGACCTCTTACCATCGCTTGTTGAAGTCGGTTAAAAATACTAACAATACAGGGCTATAAGTGTAGAAAGCGTCATAACTACATCTAACTTGGTATCACAAGCGCGCCCTAGAGTCTTAATATAAGTATTAGTAGAACGGTGAAAATTGAGTTAGCTTGTAGATTCCCACCACGTTCGTTCGCCTTCATTCACGCGACTCTAACGGCGTAGATAATAG
>DWMA01000239.1:0-12766 GCA_018252035.1 Urbanus sp. 3 SS-2014
AGAGGTGCGTGTTCGGGATTTGAACCTCGGACCCCTCGATTGAGAGGCCAAATTTCAACCAGTAGGCTATCACTGCTCACTGATATAGATCTTCAGATATTGAAAGTTAATATTAGAGATTTAAAACAAGCTTTCGTACCTTTATTGCAGAAAACTTTAAAATAATCAATTTTAAAAACACCTTCCTTCACTTATGATTTCAATTATTTTTATTTTAACTTAGTTCCTTTTTTATAAGCAGCACCTACCTAGGTAAACTTGGTACCTAGTAGATACAAAAAAAAATACCTGTCTAGTTATCGAAACTTTCGTGCAGGTACTTACTGTGATTTCTACGCTTCAATCAATTAACAATTAGGTACTTGTAAAGAAATAAATAATACAATTTTCACTTGAATCAATTAATCGAGAATGCGACCTGATTGGGCAATTATTGTCCCGATGCCCCCCGAATCGTAATTTCATTTTACACCCCTTTAAAACAAATTCACTCCCGATTTTCATACTAAATAAACTTCATTCCGCTTGCAACAATAGTGCACCCTCCGGAATCGAACCCCCGACTTATAATTTGTCAAGTCTACGAGACAACGACCATCCGTTTCTTTAGTTCAGTTGCGATGAAAGACGAATGTTCGATTGGTCTAAGTTATAAACTTATTATTTTACGATAATAAAAATGCTACGTTAATATCTGTAAGCTGATTTTACAACAATAAGGTTGTTTTTTTTTGTAATTCTCTGTTTTATTTTTCAGTTTTGAGAGATCATGAGAGTTTTTATAAAGTACGTCTGTATCTTAATCATAAGATTTAAAAAGTATAAATTAACTTCTTGTTTCGTAAATCAAAAAGGTAAAAAATAGGTAGGTTTGACGACGATAAAATACAAAAATAAATAAAATAAATTCAATAGTTAATTTATTCATACATGTACAATTGTACATCTACACGACTCTACAAAACTAAGAATACCGAGAAAACTAAAATTGTATTTAAAAAATCACGAACAATGAAAACAAATAATTCATCTAATATCTTGTAACTTAAACCAAAATCGTCCAGAGATCGCAGTTCTACTACGCACTTTTAGTTCCCCCATTGTTTGCGTGAACCCTTCGTTTGCTTAGCACGTGTTTTATTGCGCAATTATAGGACAATTATTGAAGGGTGAATGTTGAGGAAGTAGTATTGTATTGGAAAGAATTGTCTAAGATTATTGTGTGAGAGGGAAAGGTAGGAATCGAATCTGTAGAGTATATACATTTTGACTATGATATGGTTAAATATCTGCATGATGCAGTGTACGATATAGATATGGATATATACTTTGGAGAAGATAAAGAGGATCTTGTTTTACCAAAAGAGAAAAATAGGTTCAGGTTCAAGGATCCAGGATCAAATAATTTATATATTAATGAAGAATCAAATGTATAGAATAAAGAAAGATTTGTAACGATAGATCACTGAACATCTATAACGAAAATCAAACTGTTTAAGAATCCTTTCGAAGTTATGCATAGGTATGTGTTACACTGACGACTTCTAACACCAGTGATATGCCGATAGACCTGTTGAATTTAAATGTATGTAGATCGTTTGATTTTACTGTTGTTTTAGCTTGCTTAAAATTTTGTAAAACGCAGATGAAATAATCATGTAACTCGTTGAGCGTGATATTTTCTGAACATTCTGCTTTAAATTTACCAGAGCACTCACCTGAGTTTACGTGCCGACACCATAGTTCAGTGGATCTACATCTACAAAAGCGCTTCCTGTTTTGTCAAACGACATTCGACCCGAAGGAAACGCGTATTATGATCACACAATACCTGCACGTGCGATCTACGGCCTGTGAGAAAGGATTTGAGTTCATTGTATAACTGAACGTAGGAATACAATCGTAATTATTCACGAGAGATGTGAGCATTGGTCTGGAAAAAGTAAACCAAATCATTCTTTGGTCTCTGATAGGAACAAAATTTTTGATCTTAGCAAATAAGGTGTTCTTCTAAGATAGTTAAGACGCAATGGTGACTCTTCTATGGCCGCCAATGACCACAGGCTACACAATTGGTTACCTACATTTAGTGGCCTGTAGGTTTCATTGAAATGACCATTGATATAATTAATGATAACACCTTTACAATTATGTAACAGGAGAACAGCAGAATATTGAAGAATATAGTTATAACATTTGTTTTTCATAAAGCAGAGTAGGTAACTAGAGTTCGGAAGAAAATGGATACAGATTCCTGAATGTATCTGATATACCCTCATCATCATTACCTCGCCAGTTTAATCAAAGCTGTTCCTACGTATCAAACCTCAACATTACCATACCTATCTCAAAGCTAGACCTAAATACTCCTTAGACCCTTCAGTATAAACGTTTAACATAAAATATTCGCAATAAAACCATTAAGACACCATTCAACACACCTGTGGCACATATAAGTTCTTGTGTTCTCAATCCAGTGTGACCACTTACTACATGATGGATTACGGCCTTTTGTCACTGTATCATAATGGTGAATAATTTGTAAATGCTAGGGACTAAATTAAATCAGAACAACTGATGCCAACCCGATCCAAAACCCTGCCAAGTGAATTGTCCCGTGAAACGGTACATTATTACATCCGTCCAATCAAGATATTGATCTGGTATGGCTTGTGCATTATAAATTTAGACTGACAACACTGAAATAGTTTCGCATTTAGCCTTTTAGAAACAGGTCGGGGTATATGTTGAGTTTTGCAGATGGTAAATCGTAATGAATTTTGTTATCGTCTTTTAACATGATTTCGGTACTATTTGGTTCTGAAAATCTATAAAGTAAAGTTTTGAAGGTGGTAAAACTCTTCATGGTTAGGCTCCAGATGTACCACTGTTACAACTATTTTTTCATTTGAATATCAGTGTTAAACACTGACCTGTTCTGGATTGAAGTTTGTGGTAAGGGTGTATTTAATATACTAACGCTATGCAGTCTTATTCCTGAAGGGTATTTATTCAACTGTGTGACTTCAGGTAGAACTCCAATACTGATGAAACATTTGTCAAATACCATTCTTCTAATGATCTTACAGCTATACAGGATAGCTTTTACTATAAAATTGTTCATTATTTACTTATACCGAAACGAATATCCTAAATGTCGTACTCCTATCCTAACTGACGTAGGAAAGGCCTGAAACTTTGGACAAAAATTGAATTTTTTGCGTTCAATGGTAGCTGCATAAAGATTAAATCCTTAAAGACAGAGTGTCCACTCAACCTTTAAGGAACATAATATAAGCAAGACAACTGTTAGTTGAAAGCAACGAACTCAGACAAAGACAAAATGAAATTTCCTGTAATAATAGAGTTCGGAAAGTGACAGTTGAAAGTAAACATGTTCTAACTGACGTGTTTGTTGCTTCGACAAAAATGGTGCCAGGAACAACAAGATTGACATTCTTCGTTGTTATGTTGATTTAGGACGAGTTAATCGTAATTATAACGAATTTGATTGGCATTGTTTTAATATGTGGCATACAATCAATCTTCTTGACAGTGGTAAACCAAATAAGTGTGACTGATTAAATGCGATGGGTTCATTGTTCTTAGATGTATCTTATCCTACAGCAATTTTGGCTTGATTGTAGATGAACCATACCTAATTTAGTTCATCCCTGATGTCTGATATTTTTATTTATCCTTATAAATTAATTATTACTTACATAAAAATCTTGCTGTTGGTTTTTAAGTGAAGTTATAATTATTGGAAATTAAACTTTAAAGTAGTGATATTTCTTTAATATATGCTTAAAGTTCTATAACGACTAAGATAAATATCTGAAAGTACTGGTTAATGAATGTGTTTGAAAGAAAAATATCCACATTTTTACGACATGTTAGTCGGTTTATTAATCTCGAAGTTAAACTCTTATGCAGTTATGATCTTCCTATCCTTTGTTCATGTGAAACGATATAAAACTATAACTATAAAGGTATTCTTGTAAAACAAACATATTGTTCTTGAATGTACAGCATCCTGTGGCTCTGGATATTTTTAGAATCTTTCGATCCAAAAACTCATAAAAATCTTTATTATAAATATGAGCGGAGCGATAGTTCGTTTTATGGAATGTTTTAATAATAATCAAACGTTTGTTTCGGGACTTCCGTAACCGGTCTTTGTATCGATGTTTCGGAGAAAGAAGTGTCATTCAGGTTTTATAGAATGACTAATGTTAAAGGAGTTATCTCAGCATTTCTTATCGAGTTAACGTCTTGTCCTTACCTACCTATTTATGCCTTATTGTATTAGTGTAGGATATAACAAAGTACAGGATCCGTTATGGATCTCAGAAGTACCCAAAATCATGTGATGCCCATGCACATGACTTCTGTTCTGTAAAATATTTTTGGAAGGAAAAGGCACTGGATAGGTATTTTCAATGCAGGCGGCCCATGCCATTTATAAATTAGAGTAAAATCAAGGTTGGATACGGTAGCGCTAGTTACTGTGGAAGAAATTGTAATACATTATATCGACGCCTAACATCTTCAATCCAGGAGACAGTTCTTAACACTGTTGTTCAAAGACTAAAACAAAAGTTCCCAGTGTTGCCACTTCTCCAATCTTACTTCCTGAAATCCAAGACGGTATCAACACAGTTTTATGTCCCCGTTAACATGTCTAATGTCTGTCCGTCTGGCCCCTCGAACGCCTTTTCATTTACACATAATTACACCATTGTTCACGACTTTACCCCCGATGTCGACGATGACAATGTCACGCTAAATTAGGGTGGAAACTGGCGGAAGTAATAAATTTTCCGGTTGTTATTGACCCTAATAGTGAACAGAAGATGGTTTAAGAATTGCTATAAGTAGGTATAAGTACATACCAGCTTGTTTTAAAGAAATTCACAAAGCGTGTAAGGGCGGTAAAAACATCCAGTATAAATATGTTCTTCTCTCCACCAAAACGCATTCGGGCATTATGGTAAAGTACGCTCATTATAATCATGCGAATTTCAATCAGTAACTACATACATATACTGAACTATTTATTTTTCTATACCTATTGAGCTACATATTAGTTTTATTCTTTACAGATAATCAAATTTGGTATTCTAATCTATCAGGTAGGTACTCTTAACACAGATGGTACCAAAATAGACCTAACAAAGACATAATAATCATCTAAAAATACAATAAATTAATTATTAATGGTGTATGGGTATATAATCGCTGGGTGCACTTAAAAGAATTGTATTGAAAGATAACACCCTACCCATACATACACATGAACAAGACATCTGTGTTCGAAAAATATCACATTTCAAATTGAGCTTTGCCATTTTTTTAACACCCGTATACTGGCAAATTCATTAGGCAATAAAAAAATTGCTGTTAAAATCTGGTTTGCTTGAGTGGCGCCTAGCGTTTTTGTCCACTCATTTATTTAGTTATTGACAAGTTTAATTACTTTTTTGTTCTAGATAAGTAGTTGAATTGAGAAACTAATTAAAAAATAGGTTTATTGGTGTATGCTCTACTGATATCATTTTTATTTAATATTTGATGAAGTCTGTATAGGTAGGTGTGTATAGAATTGGTGAATCGATCCTGTAGAGATTTAAATCCAAATACAACAAAAGCTTAAGAAATTCAAAAAATTACCGCGTACTAAGCGTAAACATTTACATCATTATTAAAATCTTACAGAACGTACTCATACCTATAACTAGTGATATTATCTTAAAAACAAAAAAACCCGACTGCTTAACACCTCTTTTATTTTAGTTTTCAGGCACAGTCGACTAAAAATCTGACTTGATGCTTCCATACAATCTTGGAAATTCTCCTCTTTCTTAAGAAACTAGTAGAATAGACTAACTTCACCCTCTCGCTCTAACCTAAACTAGCTATCAGAGAAAACCATCCGCAGAGAACTTGTGGAAACTCTATTACACACCTATTTATAAATTTATACTTGATAAATCCTGTTGTTCAAATTCCTTTATACTTGCAAAAGGTTTTCTATTCGCCAAAACACAATAAGGATCCAAAAAAATCTGCAACCGCAAGGTCGAAAGTACATTGGGTTATTGTTTTGTAATTGCATTTGGTCTTTTGAAATAAGGTTATAAATTGCAAACTCATTTTGCAATCATTTTGTGTTTAATCAATAAGATTCGTAAAAAACACAACAATACAAACTCATGTTTTATTTTTGTTGCAGGTAAATTATAGTTTTATTGGCAGCTAAGGTGAATGTGAGTTTTTATAAGATCCTTTGTGATACGAATACAATAAATAAGTTGTCTGCATATAGGACTAATCCAACTGTTACTGCACAGGAATATGGAAAATTAAAACAACAAGTTTCAAATAGGCTTCTGTTTCCTAGTAAATAGTACATTCAAAAATTATGGTAGAAAATGAAATGGTCACCGAAGCCGCGTTTTTGTAAGTTCAAATAGGACATGAGCCCTATTTGAACATGTGGTGTTCTGTTTAGCCTACGTTAGAACGTTGTGGTAGGTACATCAGAACACAAAAAATAATAATGCCGTATTAAGATAAAAATACAAATAAGGATAAAAATAGCACTAGTCTAGATACATAAAATGATAAATATTAATATTATTACAAAGTAGATGTAAGTTATAGTTGTCAAACATGACTTCAAAGATGACTTAAATTTTTGTTATTGATTTTTAATTTTACATACTAACAGATGTTTTGGCATTTTTTTTAATATCAAGTATTTTATGTACTTTATTTTATTTATTTACTTATCTACCTATCTCTAATCGCTAAACAATCTTCATTATATCCATTCATGTTATCAACATATAAACAGTTCTCAACTAACGGCCAAATGAGCTTCTGTTCCAAAATCAAGCCGTATTAATTAGAAACCATATTAAATTACGGATGGCGCCTTTCGGGCAAACATTACAAAGCCATTTTGTCTCTGGTCAAGTGTTACCAGACGTCTGCCAGGCTATAGACAATAATATCGTTGTAGCAACGAGCGAGCACAAAGACCATTGTGGCCGAATCAATTAACCCATAATGTAGTCATTGTGAAATACTCGCCTAACATTGTCTTAATGTATCTCACTCGGGTATCGTAAAATAATTTTTATAGTTCTATTTATGGCTCAACCGAATTTATTGACCAGATAAGTTTCAGTAGCTTCTCGGTGTGGGATTACTTAGTCTTGCACGATTTATAGCCTTTGTTTTGGTCGTAAAAGAAGAAACCGAAGATAATGAAGATCACTGAAATACTGACGCTATTTTCGTGAATTACCTGACGCTCAATTAGGCGGAAAGAAACCAGCTGCCCTCACGTCACCTGTTGATAACCAAATGACATTCAAAGAGGAACGGGATCGTATTCCGCTAAAAACTCACGAACGTTGAACATCAAAGCGGAAGAGTACATTGACACAACTTTTAGAAATCAAAATCAACCTAAAACATAAATGTAATGGACGCTCGAGATATGAGAAACTTTAAAGAGCCAGTCATTATTGTGGAGTAACCCAAAACCGACACATGTGACACATATCGTCCAGGATTGCGATGCCACATGTGAAATGAGAAAAAAAGACAAAAATCTGTTGTCACTACTCCCTAAGGTACGAACAATGCCGCGTTTATATCCTGCGTCCTTAGCTACATTAATTTCAACTTTAGAGTGGGGCTTTAGGACGTAAAATAGCATAGTCTATGTAGGATTTACGGTCGATTTCATAAAAACAGAACAGTTCGTTTTGAGATAATTTTTTGTGCAACCTTCCGTAACCTTTAGCCTGTGACATGGATTGTAGATTAGGCATATTGTTGACCTTTTTTTCCTTTCATTTTCGAGATGCACGTGGTTTTAATTTTTTGCGACGGGTCTTGGGAAGGGTCTTTTGTTTTTATTGAGATTGTACAAGATTTGCATGTGTTTCAAACGGTTGCTGAAATAACAACGGATTGTGAGCCATTATAAATGTCAATTTATTTTCTACTTGCATTCTTAGACTGCCTTAGTAACGACTCAGTTCAGGAAGATAAAGAATTAGATTTATCGGACCGCGGCGTTTTCTTGTTGTAATGTCAACGGAAGTTCTAATATTGGAATATCGCGTTCAGCCGTAGAGGCCGTTGACAAAATTAATGTTTTATTATGAAACAATGAACAGAATGGTGTTTTTGATAAATAATGCGTTGCGACTCGAATGAGAGATGTTCCCGGTCATAATGGCGACATCGGTCTACCGCCGCGATGTAAAGACGAACATGAATACTAATAAATGACATTACTAACAATACAGAGCATTTCTAAGCAACCTTTCATAAACCAAACATAGTATTTTAAATACGATGTAATTAAAACAGATGTCAACAAAACTACAAGAAATATAAATAATCTCAGCATAACAGTTTTGTAGACAGGATATAATTCATTTTCTTAATTAAAATCAAAATTACAACCAACAAATCTATGGAAATAGCACATCCGTAACAAAAATACACGTTCGCGCACCGAGTAATGAATTATATAAATTATTATTGTTTGATTTCATAAAACAATCAAGACTAAAAGATAGGTATTTTATTACCGCATAAATTACGTCCGTGAACACGTAAAAGCGGTGTGGAAGTCTTGTTATATGGCTCACGGTTACAATATTCAAATTGAAATTAAGTCTCCCATTACCGTCTTTACTAATTGGGTGTGAAGCGACGCCTTGTGTTCTAGGAATCCTCATTTCCATACTATTAAAGGTGGAAATGTCTGCCATCACAGATTTATGGGCAAATCTCCGAGATGTGTTACGAATAAAAATAATAGAATTGTCGTGTCTAATAATATATCGGCCGTTTCCGTTCGGCTTTTAGTTTATTTTGGTTTTAGACGCGAATATTATAACGCTCATTCACGCGAGAGTTAAGCGCAAGATTTTAGTTTAATGCTCATTCGTGTTTAGGAGTTAATGAACAATAATATTATGTTAACTATAATTGATATGCGTTACAGGTGATTTGCAGGGCTATTATTACGTCTAATGAATCTGTTCAAGTAAATCACTAGTCTGCAATTCTATATATCTATCATTCAGCCTTTGGTTGTCAACTGCTGAACGTAGGCCACCCCTAGCTGAATTACTTACACAAAAATTATTAATTAATGAAAGACCTTAACTATTATGTTGTTGATTTCTTTTCTAGGTTTACTCATTTGCTGATTTCCCAATTCAGCTTGGTTTCTCAGTTTTGTAGTTTTATGTTTTTTTTTAGTTCAAAATAAACATGATAATGATTGACTTACGATTTTCCATCAGAATTCAAAGGGACACGAACAACCGAAGTCTATTTCTAAAACATCTTCCAACATCAAGAGCATCTTAATCCGCACAAACGAGCTATCCCATGAAACAAAACCAAATCCGATGACTAATGTCTCGTCATCTTCCATCTCTCTCGGATCGTACACAAAAGATGGAACAATAACAACCGAGACCATGATAAATGCTACCGGTGCGGACTCAAAAGAAAAAGAGATCAGATGTAGGCGATAATTCATAAAAAAAAACAATAATAAAGGGGTAATTTCGTTCAGAATAACATTGTTCTCAGTTGATTTAGGGACGCTGTTAGCATCAGAACTCTGATGTCCAAGCTTGTAGACAATGTAATTTGGTTTTTATTTTTATACTTCATTTTTCATTGATTAATAATTTTCATCACTACAATGAAACAAATCTTCAATCAAATTTGTATAATCTAACTAACCGAGGGGTACCGATTTTATACTGGTTTATCAAAATTGATACAATTTTTCAGTCAAGATTATGCTTCCATCATAGCCGCTAAACAGTAAGGGCCATATAACGCAATGAATAATATTTTCAAATACATTAAAATAATGTTATCGTAAGATAATTCATCTAGTCAGCGACACTGAAATTCTACAACTTGAAATATGGACTGCTAACTCTATTGGTACATAATAAAATATTATTGCAAATTAATCAAACGTAGTGTTTTGCTGAATTTAATTACTGCAATATAAAACGTTAGAAACTATTTGTGTCAACAGGAGAATGTGTGAAGATATTGAAACAATGACAGCTAATTTACTATTTTTGTGTGGCGTAAATCCAACGTTCTTTAAAAACTCTTTGTTCTTTGTAATGGAATGGAATATTCAAATGAATTGTGTTAAGAGATATATATTCCAGGCTGCGAGCGTTAATGAGAACAAATGGTTACATTATTCTACATTTTTGCTTGTGTTTTATGTGTGACTGTGACAATGTTTAGTGTCGTTTGCATTGAATATCAATTTGCTCTATGAATTTTACATTACCCCGATTTCAATCATTAATTTATTCCCTACTATTACTACACATTACCTACAATATTACTCAATTATTTTCTGTCTGCGGCTTTCACAAACATTACATTTTCTATTTTTGCGTTTACACAAATGGCATATGAAATCCAAATACCTACCTACATTCGATTACTTATCATACAGTCAGCAATGCGTCGTTGAGTGAACTTTTTCATCATTACTAATAAACGTCTTACATTCGATTTAAAATTATGTAAAAAATTTAAGTGCTCTATTTTCCTTTGAAGTAATTTCACACAGGTCATAATTCGATCAAACTTTGCGAGTTCATCAAAACGGTATATGTCAGATTAGAAGAAATTAACCAGTAGCCAGTAAAAACTTCATCCTTCTAAGAATACAGCACTTTCGCCAGCTGAAGTAGAGCGAACCACTTCTGTTTTATTGTTGGGGCCATATTTTACGACTGGATTGTGTACCGATTTAGACTATAATGAGGAGTTTCCACTGGTAGCATCTGTAGCGGTTATTATTTTCGTACTATCTATGTTCTGTATCTCAACACGTTTATGAGACATTTAATATTTAATTAGCTTCTATATTTGCTTTAAATATTGTGATGTAAGGACAAAACCTATGACATATTGCCTTTACTTATCTGTATCCTTATAAACACTGACATTATTATATAGTTGTAAAGTACTATTAGTTTTGATCACCTAGAATTTATTCTAGATATTGTACATAAATAGTATAATATTGAAATAAAAAATGTTATATTTCAATATTATATTTCCGTGCGTCTTAAAATTTACGACCAATTATAGAAAAATAGAAGATTCTCAATACGGCTGTATTTTTATGTTTGTTACTCGATTTTGGTTCTAACGTTTTTAAAGGATGCTATTTCTTTAAAAACGGCTGCAAACACCATATTCACAAATATGAGTATTTTTTCGATTTAACTTATCATGCCATAAAAATATCCTTTAAATTTGGTTTTCGATCATACAAAAAGATAGTACAGTGTGTAGGTGCTCTTAAGTTTTAAGACGCCATTGCGCACTCCGTTCGTAGTGTTCAATCACACGACTGTTCCGCTATCTCAGAGATTATAATGAAACTTTTATGGCTTCAGTTTCGATATGACCAAACAGTTCTGTTCTTGCTATATATTTTATCTACGGTACTACGCTCTAACTTGCTACGATATTCGTGATCAACAAAAACTTTTGAGAGTTTGATAGGTATTACGTTAATTTATAGCTATGTCGAAGAAATAACTTTCTTTACGTGTATATGTGACTTCTTATTTGAAATATTACAACTAATTAAATGACCAAAATATATTTTAACATTATATTTTATTTATTAACATTGATTGCATTATCAACTTATATATTGTAATGCTTTAATCTCTTTTATTAGCATTTGTATTGAAAAATTAACGCCTTCTGTAACAACCTACTCATGTACATTTAACACTAATTGATCTTCCGTAGTCTATTCAAACTTCATCTTCACGTCGGGTTTATTAGGCATATATATTTTAACAACAAATATTTGAGAAGCCATGCGCAATTTATTTGACATCCATTATAATTTTATTGTTATTGAACTATCGCAACAAAGGTAACCAACTAAATATAATGACGGAGTGGAATCCGTCGGAAAAAACCTTTACCGAACGAGCTTACACAACAATGTGTATTGTGGGGCCGTTGCAATCATTAGTATTGATGACGCAAATATTACAAATCTCAAAACACACTTTGAAAAAACATTAAGAGCCAATCAAGGTGCAGAAGGTTACAATGGGATGTCTATTAAAGAATGAGGTGTATACATAATGCGTAGCGTAATAAAGGAGGGAGCAGACAAAAGTGGCAAAGAACGTAATGATTCGGAAGAGAGTGGATGTACGTGAACGTGAATGTATGGAACGGAGCATGAACATTACAAGCGAGGCTCAATCGCAGCCGCGCTTTTGTGTGGGACAATGCGAGCATAATGCTCGGTCAAGGACTTGCCGTGAAGGACAAAAGGGTTGCGAGATGAGGTAAAGTACTGAATTTTGGTACAGATTCACGTCAAATACTTTTTGTGAACATTCTTGCATAAGCTACTCATGTATCTGTTCGCTCGTTTCTTTCACGTGAATTACAAAAAAAAATGTAGCTAATATGGCTTATGGCTTTTGGTAAGTTGGAAGTGATAGATGCTTTTTTATGGTTCAATGTCGTAATAGGCTTTATAGATTTTATAAAAAGTCAAACGTCGTAAAATCTGTGTGAAATACACTGCCAGTATCCTGGTGCATAAAAAAAGATGAATCCTGTAACAAATAAATAATAAAAAACTTATAAATAAGGTGATATAAAAATTTATGGATACATAACCTTATATCGC
>DWMA01000240.1:0-12764 GCA_018252035.1 Urbanus sp. 3 SS-2014
GGCATAGAACTAGGCGCGGCTTTGCCTCGCACGCGATCCACGCGTTAATCACAACTGTTGACGGCCTGTGATATGCCTAAGTAGAAACGGCTATGAATGTAGAAGGTACCGAAGTAATTTGTGAGATTTGTTCGCGTATATCACGATGCTTTCTATGAAATATGAATGTCCGCGCGCGAAGAGCTTATGTACAGGGTGTTCATGGTTTTAGCTGGAATTTTTTAATTGCCTAAGAATAAAATACTATTTCATTTCCTGTGAATTCTATCTACTGTAGGTATCTACTATAGGTGTGTAACTGTGTCATTTAAATAAGTTTCTGTTGTTAAAATTAGTCCGTACGACATGCAAGTATTTTTGGCGTTTATGTCTTGTTATCATGCATGATAATAAATTCACATAAATAGAATATTTTGCAATAGGTACCTGCCTTGAATTACAAGATCAAGATGTGACAGACTAATTGCTGAGATAATCCTATTTTTATTCACACATGATTTTATCCAAATAATTTCAGTCTAATAATTATATAGCCTGTTCATATGTGTGTTAGATCATATAGCCTGTTTCCTATTTTCCTTTCTAAATCGTCATATACAGGGTGTTGAAGTTTATGGTTTAGTAATCTAAATACTTTTATGTTTCCGTACTGTCTTATTTTAATAATTTATTACATTGAAAATAATATTATTTTATTACGCTTCGTACGTCGGATTATCACTTTTCAATATAGAACATTTTTCCTCAATTTTCTCCAGCTACGTTAAGTGGTTCAATTTTCCTTTGTATTGTTCCTTTGTACCCGTATTCAAAAAACACACACACATCTTAATACAAGTACTTTTTCATAAGTTTTTACGCAATGTAAGTGGTTTACAATAAAAATACTTTGTATTGTAAATAATACCGATAAAAGCGTTCAAACATCGAGAGATTTATTTTACATGGAAGGCGAGTCTAATAATAAATGAGATACTGTAAGCCGAATTTTGTTTCAGACAAAAATAGTTATATTTTCAGAGTTCAGTGGACGATTGCTTCATGAAAAGTATTTCTAGTCGATTTGATGGCTATCTATAAAATGTTTAGGCTGCACGCACACGGTCGACTAAACGGATATAAATTGCTCATAGACTGAAACTTGCGTCAATATACTTTTTGTATTGCATCCTTGAAGTTTTTTGTCTCTTACAGTAGTATTAAGAATTTTACATCGCTTGTATTCCGTAATTTTTTTATTTATTTTACTCAAAGCCCCAAGACTGATGCGGGACGATTATTTTATACTACATTCACATTATATATAAGGAAGCGCTTTCTCTAACGACTCTCACCTGCGTTCCACTGCACGTATCGACATAAAATACATTCGAAATATTCTCATTTTTATACTATAAACAAAAATACATGTATTATTGTGATACGTGGAGGAAACACTTCAAAAAACTTACGAAACGGCGATCAAACATTAATGTAATAGATTTATCGAAACATAGGTACACGTCGTCTACATATTTTCTATATTCTAAATGTTGAACCTTGAGATTTTTTGTTTATTTCATACTAGAATGTTAGTTGGATTCTCTTACAACTTCCCACGTTATCTGTGAGTCTGTGACTGTTTGTTTAAGTAAGTGTTTGTACGGTAGACTTTTGCGGCTCCGGTTGCATTTATATTTATTTAAAAATTAAAAATAATACACTTCATTTTTATACGTCCAAATGTTTTGGTGTTATGTTTAGATTTTCAAATTTAGATTCACATTGAGATGCAACATAAAATTAAGTTTAATGGAAAGTATCTTTTAACTACAACTAGTGACCATATTTTAATTGTTAAACATGATCACAAAAAGGGTCTGTCTGTCTTAACGTAGAACTTATAATTAAGAAATAATGTTGACTGAGTGAGTGAATGAAAGAGTTGAATGCAGTGTATTCAACTCTCTACTCCCAATTCATTCCTAGTCTTTAATAGTGTTAGTTTCAGAAACCACTGCTTTATATGGAGTCGATTACTTTTTATGAGCAGCAGTAAGCACCATCGCATGGTCCACCTGAACCGCATGCTCATTTAATCTAATTAAAATATACATTATCACGCAACCAGCATCTCAAGCGTTATTAAGATGTTAAGCATTAATGTCATATCTAATAAGATATGTACATATTGTACATATCCATACTCAGTCATATTGATGAACTAATTAATTATATTAATCTATTAATCTTAATAAGGCAGTCAATTACTCCTATGCTCTTATTGTATCCGTCTCCGAGTAACCGATTAGGGAGCCCTTCAATCAAGGCTGTTTGCCCCAAGTTTGCGCCAACTCAATGATTGACCTACTTTGCGAGTTTTGCTAAGGCTCACGTGACGTCATAGTAGCTTACTGGCATACATTGTGAAGCAGCTTTGGACCTCTTTCATACAATATCGTTGAGTCTGTCATATTATTTGTTTAAATTAAGTTTAAAGAGAATCATTTTATTGAAACAATCGCTAAAAATTAAGGTAAAGAAGTTAATAAGTTAAAAATTAAAACAAATCACAACTTCGTTACTATTGCATGCATTGGTGCATTTATTATGCATTTTTTTATAAATTTTTTATCCTTTATACAAGGGAATAATACGTAGCGTCGTGACGTTTACCAAATGTTAAATGTTTCTAATCATAGGATTTTTTCAATATCAGAAGTTTTAATATTGCTAACGAGCATAGAAAAAATCCAAATCGCAGCTTATTAAAAATAACTTTGAATGAGAAACTGGCCTAACGAATTCAAAACATACATACATACATATTGAGACCATCTCTAGTATCTTTTTAGAGAATGAATGAACTTATATAGAAAAGGAGATTCTATAATACCTAGTTATACAAAAATGTTCTATACGTGGGTATAGAACTCTTAATTTTTAGTACAAAAACCGGATGGTGTCCTTACCAGGCGGTTACAGTGCTCTTGAGGACCTTTACTTTCTTTATTAAAAATAAATGGAAGCTTTTGAATGATGTCAATTGCCACCTGACCTTTAGCAGTTTTCACTTGAACGAAAACTTCCAGTTCGAACGAGTCAACGAGTAAGCGACAAGCTATTTTTGATTTAATTCGATCACACCCAAATGGTGTGATCATTTTAGTGAGATCATAATTTAAAATGTATTTTTTTGTAAATTAAATAATGACAGTAAAATGCTTGCCATTTGGTACAATTTAAGACATCGCTAAATTCATATCAGTAACAAATCGTATCAAAATGACAGTAAAATTGGCTAAATAAGCGTTGCTTTTGCTAAGGATTCCTACTTATAACATTAGATAAACTACAATCCGTCTCTCCAAAGACATCAAATCGGATATGCCACTGAGTTTAGTCGTTTAAGGGGTTTGCATAGAGTTTATTGGGTTATTTCATTGAGATATTTTTTCTCTTTTGTGGTAACAGGTACCTTACTCAATAGGTAACAATTTTCTTTGTGAACAGGAATTTTAATTGAGATAAATTCGGCAATTTTCGCCTCTTCAGCGTTTTATTTGATGATAAATTCCATTATTCATTATTGTTAAGTAATTATGATTTTTCCAATAGACTCAAGTAAAAAGTTTTAGCTATGGTGTTAAACAAGTGTTATAAAGTGTTAAACAAGTGTAAACTGAAAGAAAGATAAATAAATATAAATACATATACACAAAAATACTAAATCTCTAATAAAAAGGAGCACAATTCTGCCACGCTCTACCACCATACATAAATAGACACAAACAACACATTGTTAATGATAAGCACTAATATTGACCAAAAAATTTCAAAAACGCCTCAAAAGCACCCGTCCATCTCCGTAGTATTAAGGTAAATGCAGAATTACGTAAAACCACAAGCGATTCGAGGAAGCAACAGCAATATAACGAACGGTAATCTCCCAGGAATGGCGCCGGTGACCTAATTACGCTTTGCATATTTTGAACACTCAAGTGAACGTTAAATCCCTCTTAATTTGGATTAAGACGTAAATTACTTTTATATGCAAATATAATTATATTCTATGCTAACACAGAAAATGATAACTTTAATCTAACTTGATGATGTTGGTTTTAAAAGAAATATAGAAGTTAGTCTCGTTTCTAAATTTATAGTATTCATACATTAATCTTATGCTATGCTTATGGTCTCTTTACTTCTCTTTTAACATATTAGGTTCATTTTATGTGTAAGTATTGTAACGTGTTATGTATTAAATTTAATCAAAATTACTATAATTATAACATGAAAACCCACAAATCGAAAATATAATGTTCCGACTTAATAAAACCACTTTTGTTTTCCACTTACACCTTTTCCAAATAACCGAAGTGTTTCTATGTGTACAGCAAGTATAATTTCCGTCCGAAAGCTCGTGCGTTCTGAAGTAAGGGTTTACGCGTTTCCTTCGCTTGTGTATTTTGTGCTCGCTTTATGAGCCACTTCGCCCTTCCTCTCGACTCCAACTTGTTCGTTCATTAATTGTGTTGAACGCCTTTCGTTAATTATTTTATCAACAAAAGTCCCTCATTATTATGTTTCTTTCATTTTATTTTCAGCATTTTCAGTTGACTTGACTGTCTTCATTCTAAATACTTTTTCACAATGAATTATGCTTTGTTTCAAATTAAATATACCTAGTATTCGTATTTTAAGTCCATCGATTTCAAGAACCTATTCGATTTGAACATACACCGTACGATTGTCACAGAAAATCACATGCTCGCAAAACATTCACTTTAATGGAAAAAAAATTGAGCCATAACACATATTACAAAAACACAACAAAATCTATTACTGCAGCTGTAAATTTGACATAATCTCTACAGTAAAATGTCGAACAAGCCATTTACATATTTACAGTCGGATTGTTACGTTACGATTATCAATACAACAAAATTTGAAGGAGCTCATGAAAGCGTACGTTTTATTAAGCTCCTACGGCTTGTTAAATTATGCATGACAGTGCAGTGCCTCGTTGTAGGAGTTTATGTGGTCATAAACTCCCGTAACTGCCTAACAGCTGAACCCCACCACCCTTACAACCTGATTACCGATGAGAACCTCAATAACGGCATTTATGTCGTTTGCTACAGTTATCAGTTCGATACGTGTTTTTATGGCACCTTTCTGTAGTAACATTTTATTAAGTTTTCATAATTGTGTACCGATAAATTGAAAACCAATGGGTATTATCACACTTATTACTCGAAAATATAGATACAACGGCAAGATCCAAAGAAGATAATCTTTTATTACTGCCTTTCTTTATACCTATTAATACATAACTACTAATTTCATTTTTTTATGAAATCAATCGACTTGCATATAACTGTTATATGCGCCTAAGGGAGCACTTACAAATTTATCTGCTACAATTTTGTTTTCTACACTAATACCGAATGCTAATATTCTTTTGTGTTCGCTAATCTGATAAATAAAATCTACGCTTCCGTTACGGACTGAAACTGAAAGCTTGAATAGCCCCGTTTTCTTGATCAACGTAAGGTTTCAAAGCAATTTCCTTTTCAATTCTTTCGCAAGCACCTTTCTTGCTTGTATTTTCTTTGTTATTTTCATTAAATTTATATATTTAGCCATCATAAAAAGTAATGTTGTAGTTATTTGGAAATATTTGTTATTATTGAGTTCTTCCCTCTGATATCTTACAGAATATACGAAGTTAATAATATTGACACGACTGTCATTATTGGAATACTCTGTGAGTTTCTGTAAATTAAGAAATGGATAAGCTTTTAAAACTTTGAGACTATTCAATGGAACATTATGGAAATCAAATGTCTTTATAATCTGCAGAAAATTTATTGGCAATTTTTTATAATTGAAAATTGAACAACTACATTAATTTAAAACATTGAATGGCAGTACTCGGCGTTAATCTGCGAGGCCGGTCTCTTTTAAAGATTTACGGCCCCCTTGTAATTGGACTGAAGTAATGTCTTTGTTATCCGTGAAATAAAACACTGTTAAATAAAGATTTAAGTGTCTATAACCACAGAGGGTGATAGAAATAGGGGTTGATTTGGTGCGTTTAGTTTCATTAATCTATCGATTCTGTACTTTAATGATGTTAATAGAACAAGATTCAAATAAATTGAAAGTTAATTTAATAGCAAATACGTTTATGAAAGAAGCATTAATGTATTATTTGAAATGTCACAGAGTTTCCTCACTCGTATGTCAAATGTTATTTTTATCTCGCGTATCCTCTTACTTTTTCAAAAGTCGCGACATTCACTTTGGTGGAAATATTTTCTCTCTCTCGGTATTTTTAATGTTACGTAGGATTTTCTGATAGCTTTGTAGATGTCAGTGCTTTCCCGCCTGTTTAATTATGCAATGCCGAACAGTAAAGTGCAGTCGACGGGAAGTTTTATGGCGCCCGAAATATCTTGTTTATCATCATATCGATCGTAATAAACCAGGAAACTTAAGATTGTTTATGGATTAATGATCACGTATCTCCAAATGTGGAGCATGTTCAGTTTAGTGATTGAATCACAAAATTTAACATAGCTGCAGAATCCCTTCAAATTACGTTTATTTCTCTAGTTTCTTATATTTATGAGACGTGAACGCTATAGATATTAGCATATTATTTACAATTCATATCCACATAGAGCACACTTTTTACCTAACGATACAATCAAAAGTAGGTACTTACGAGTATAATTTATTACTTGAAGGTTATTTTATCATTCATTTAATTTTCCGTTATCATACATACCCCGTGTTACCTATTACATTACATAATGGTCAACTTCGTTGTTTTTAACCGACTTCCCAAAGGAAGAGAGGTTATCTATTCGACGCGTATTTTTTTTTTTTTTAACATAACTTTATTTCTACAGCTTTTTTATATTTCATTGCTGGCCACGGGCTTTCTTTGCAAATGGAGTAGGACTTAAATTTACTCCACCACGTTGCTCATATTCGGGTTAATGGTTGATTACTGGGCTGACTTGTGTTTTTTGCTCTAATCTAAACATTCTCTTCTATTCATATATTCTAATCCTATTATCTCTTGTTGCAGAGCTAGAGGGCGGTCGGGCGTGGTGCGGGCGGCGGCCGCGAGCCCGGCACCATGGCTACGGTGGAGGGGCGGCCGGCGCAGTATGGCGTCTCCCTTCGGCAGCTCCGCGAGCTCATGGAAACTCGCGGCGCCGAGGGGATGGCCAAGATCAACGCGCTCGGCGGGCCGCAGGAGTTGTGCAAGAAGTTATACACATCGCCCACAGATGGTATGTACATTATTTGCTTTACACGCGATGACAACACATTTGGTGAAGATAGGATTCTCTCAGCAAATGTCAGTATCAGATCAATAGCAGATTAGAATGTCAGTGTCACATTTGATATCTGTTTATATGTCAGCAGATGACAGTTTTCAAGCTAAAAAAACAACATCCATTGAAAAAAAACTTCTAAAAACTAATAACAGCATACAAAAGGCTAAAAAGACAAACAAAACCAATGAGATAAAACAGCATTACATTAGGTTTTATTGTACCTTATAAATTAGGGAACAAAGTAAAAACCAAATAAGCGAAGAAAAATAAAAACTTTTACTTTTGTGATTTATCAAATAAGTTTGAGCAGAAAACGAAATTTTAAGATACGATTGCTTTGGCTATTTTAGACGACTTATGACTGAACTCAAGGAATTTTCCTTAACCTATCAGAATTATTTATATTGCATAAGAGCATCTGTTTTGTCTAAGGAAGCACCATTATAGTAACTCATCTTCCTGTAACATAGGAAGAAAATAGATTCAGAATACATTAGAGCCGTTGACGAAAACAATGTAAATAAATAGGTGATTTGCAGAATTTACTACAACGCAAATAAACCGTGAACATTGATTGCAACATTGTGTTTCTTGGAAACTGTGTAAGGGCCTTAGCAGATTAACTACTTTAAACTTCGGAGATCGACCATTTATTTACTTTTCCGAAGGTGGATGCATCGATCAAACGATATCCTTGCACTAATTTGATTGAAGATCCTAGCTATTTTTGTATCCTTGGTCGGACAACTGAATGCATTAATGCATTCGCTAAAACGTGCATTTTCGATACCGCGAAAGGAAGGTTATGGGCGCTAAAATGGGAAGAAGCATCAACAGAATCGCCAAAACGCAAATAGCTTATTCTAAAAGCGGTTAGTCTGCTAAGACCATAAGTGGTATCAAACGTGTTTGCGACGGTAGGTGTCACTCGTCACTTTATGACTATGTTTTACTAGCTTGAACCTATAAACTATTTCCACGTTAAAATGCCATACGATATTGGAAACATCGTGTTCTTAGCACGTAAAAGGTTAGTTATTCGTGAAAACATGACTTAGAAAGAAACAAATGTCAACAAACGACAAATATAATGTGTTTGCCAAGTTACTAGTAATGCGGTTGAAATGAAAATTCTTTATTGATATCTTTTTTAGACAATTTTGCGGTATAATAGAGATTCTTAGAAAGTTTTTTTAGAGGGTGTGGCTAAATGAATTAAATACTTTCAAGGCAAATTATAATGCACTTAAAATTTAATGTAACAAAGTCGACAAAAATCATTAAACAAAAGAAAGTCGTTGCAACAAAAAGCATTGGAACATGTCTCGCTTTTTCAGATGACTAATAAGAGTTAAACGTTGTTTTTCGTTATAAATTTTCACCTCGATTTAAAGTTGAACTCTCTCATATTTACCAAATAAATGGCCTTCGCGTGCCAAGACCTTGTTTCATATCTGACAAGAAAAGCTATAAAATTAACGTTCCCGTTGTTTTTGTAACCCTTAATGTTGTTGACTCCGTTTTCAAGTACATGTAGAAAAAACTGAACTATTACACTATTGTTATTGGACTAAATTATTACAATGCTAATGACTTTAGTCGAAAATGTTTGCGTGAAATGAATTTTGATCTGATTCAATTTAGAATAGGTTAATTTTTTAGGAAACAGGCAGTTTCCTTTATTCAGTAACACAATGTGCTTAAAGGCCTTAAAATAATTAAAATGAAGTTGTAAATGAAAGTTTTGAATTAAATATTTGATTTGGATGATTGATGAATGAATGTATATTTGTAGTCTTAACAATTTGCTTTCGCAATAATAATCAACGTAAGAAAATTTGCTACAGTAATCCCTTAAGAATGTCGCTTTAACTTGTTCAAATTAATAGACGTAGGTTGTGAACTGACGGGGGTCACACCCGAGGGACGCTCGCTTGCCTCATTGGCCTTAAAGATGGCGAATATATTGTCCAAATCTACAACGTTTCTCCTAACAGACATATTTTTCACAATATTATTCCCCAAATAAAAATCTTCGGATTATACAGAAACCTTCACGCGACCTCCGAAAAGATCAGTTTTTCATTTTATGTTATGGATTCATTTATCCTCTCTGTCTGCGCCTTTGTGTGCCATTTTCTTGTATTTCTGATAATCGATGGATAATATCTAATCTACAGTTATTAGGTATTTATCTAGCATACGGTGTAACTTTTGAAATTTAATCGATTTCGACGGAGTTTATATGGATCTTTCCGAACTTAAAAAAGGCAAACCGTTTTGGCAGCAAACCTATCGTCAATATGAGACACATTATTCCCCATAGAATTCCCACGCGTCTTTATAGGGTGACTCCGAAAATAAAGTAGAAGGTGACATCGGTCTATCAGTTGATCAAAATCGCACCGTCGTAATGTCCGATACTGATCTTTTATGGGTGCTTATTTATAACCACACCAACTACTAGCCTACAATCACGATATTGTTATAGAGAGGTGTAGATGATAGATAAAAAATATACAAACAAGTCTTAGTACGTACTTCACTAGTAGGTACTTTAAATTGTACTGAAGATGAAAATATATTTCATGGAAACTTGTTAAGCTATTTTCGAAAGATTAAAGCACGTCAAACAGAAAGTTTCGTACAAAGTTAAATCTTAAGAGCACCATCGTCTTGCTTATTTCTTGCCTAAGATAAGCCGTTCCAGCTGCAGTGTTTGAGACGCGCTTTAGTATTCTAGCGTAACAAGCTATTCCTAGTCGACTTCAAGTATAAGTCCCACTTATTCTATTCCTTTTTATCCTTTCAGTTTCGCCTATTCGTTTGCTTCTAACTCTAAGACATAAATATAGACGATTTCTTATACGCCAACTGTATTATATCATGATAATTGTGTATCCGTTGTCTTGACAAAACGTTGCGTGCTCCCTAGAGGGTAAAAGGGCGTTGTATTGTAGACACGAGCTTAATGCCAGTAATTCTGCTACATTTCTCAAAGGAGACCTCAATGCCATGTGATTCATGAAGCTAGGATTTCGTAACGTGGTCGAAGATATCTGGAAAGAAGATTCAAACTTTAATATTGATGTAATATCGGTTGCGAATGATATTGAATCGGTATACGGAAGTGAGAAGACTGCCAAGACTAACATAATTGAAATGGAAAATTACATTTCAAGAATCGTGAAAGACAATTGTGGATCGGTAAAACGATGACTGGTTATTGTAATGACGGATGAATTTTCCAATCAGTATTTTGATGTGAAGAAATAAATCCTTCTCTCTCACATATTAATTATGGAACTAACGGTAATCATAGGTTATTACGAATACACAACTATCATACTACCAAAATCATCAAAACACTTGTATGCATGCACTGACTTTTGCACATGCTCTTGTTGTGGCTTGAATAAAAATAAAGCAAGTGCTCTAGTGAAATTAGCCTTTGTGAAGTTTGCGGTGGTTTTAATGGGTCTTCTTTTCGGCGTGTCGCTCCGTGTTAATTGCTTCTCGGCTTAAAAATAGAGATCTTTATGGTAACGCGGTACGTGCGGTACAGTTTTAATGCTTTCGTAATTGTCGCGTTACTCACACAACGCTCATCAAAAAGTAATTAGCAACTTCTCGAATATGCTGACTTAGATGTGTTCACTGTAACTTGTTGTAAACATTGCTTTGTACCGTTTGAGATGATCATTTTCAGAAATGGGACAGTGTTGCAACGGATCACTTTATTTTGATTTAGCTGAAGTATTCAGAATTGTATTTCATTTTTCTAAATCAAATCTCGTATCGTGTTATATTACGAATGTAATTTAACATATAAGGTATTACAAAACATGTTTTGGAATTTGGCCAAAAACAGAACCAAGATTTTGAATGGAATGAAATTCTCTCAGATAGGTTTATCCTTTAACTTCTTTAAATGTCATTGTTTTAATACTTAGGATTATAATAGTTTCTTAATGTGTGAAATTAAACTAAAAAATGGAGATGTTACGGACTGAAAAATGTTCAAATAAGAGATAATTGTAGGGGTAAAGATGAAGAACAATAATTACTAAGAATAAAAACAAATCGGTGTAAAAGTAGGCACATAGCAAGTACCTAATTTACGGTGACATAAGTGAACGTAAATATGAACGACGATGTTCAGCGTAAAAGTAATACGCGAATTAATATAATTTATGACGGACATAATTCCGATGGGGACAAAAACGATCGTATGGGCTTAGGTATGGGATCTGGTAGAATTTTATGGTACTCGTAACACCTACGGGCGGGTAATGAGGTCGCGCCCTGCGCTTTACGACGGTGACGTCATGGCGGGCGACACTGGCGAGTTGCATGGATATCGGTCATTGCTATTTGAATAGACCTACGGATGTTAGGAGAAAAAGTGAGTGTGAAATTTTGACAAACATCCGTCATAAAACGACAGGTTTTAAAAGAAATTTCTGAACTTATTACAATAGTTAAAGGTGTTACATCGTCTGTAGATGTTGATAATATTCAGATGACATTTTGATAATATTCAGTACTCATTTTTGGAAACTAATCTCCTGAAAATGAAATATATCATTCATCTCGTTGCTCTAGTGTGCGTTAATAAATTTAATATAAACAGATATTTATGTTGTAGTATAGAAATCCTACCTAAAGACAAGCACAGACCCATCGCGCCCCGTGAGGACTACGTTAGTGTGCCTTGTATACCCTTCAAACTATATTGAAAAAGCAATATACTGCTGTAAGGTAGAAAGTGTTGCCACTATAATCGAGCCACGAAAGCCACTATCTTCTTCTGACTGTCATATAGGAACAATCTTAAGCACTACTGTGTTCTTGTTTTAAAGGATAATAAACCTTGTTAATGCATATTGAGTTTGAGTCGAAAATCGTTTCTACATATATAAAAGGTATAATGTAAAAGCAAATCAAAGTAACATTAACTTGAACTTGTATCGGGGTCGTGATCCGGTGTATTTTATTGGAAAACGATTCGAGGCGTTTAAGTCATTGATGTGTGAGGGCGGTATTGAATAAATAATTTGGGCGTTGCCGATGTAATTGTTGTGATAAATGTGTTTCAACTTTTCTTCTGTGTCGTGGAAGTTTTTTAATTTGTTAATGGTGAAATAAAAGACGACAATTGTGAAAAAACCTACATGTAAAAAGAAACTGCAAATGAATTGCTGTTTATAATCGTTTGAGTTACATGTTTGATAATAAGGAGGGCATTTCATGCGTACATGGCATCACTGAAGATTATAGGAGATTTGTTATCAACCCTTGATATAATTAAAATCTTACTAGAAAGCGTGCTTAAAGATATTGCTACGCCTATGGACTAAGTTAGAAGGGCTCATTAAGAATATCGGCTTTCTCGCGTCATGTAACTAAAAACCAAGCAACGCTAGT
>DWMA01000241.1:0-12739 GCA_018252035.1 Urbanus sp. 3 SS-2014
ACCCAGGACCCACGGATTAGCGGTCCGGCGTGTTAACCATTGCGCCATCCGGGTCGTCAAAACAATACAAACATAGAGTTCATAAGGTACATTACAACATTGTAGTCGGTTAGTCCTCATACGCCAACATGTTATACTGAATGCTCTAAACTCGTAATTAATAGCACTAGTTACTGTAATCGACTTACGAACTGGATGGAACTTTACCGCCAATTACCATATCGCAGACTCCATGTTGTAAGCTAGGGTTAGCAATTATGTACCTTTGAAGCTATCTCTGAGCTAAAGGAATTTCTAGGGATGTTTTGAGAGGGTAACAAAGTAAGAACTTAAACCCTTATGTAAAGAATACGTTCTTGTTTTAATTTAAGGTATAAATAAACTTTCTAAACTCATAGCCCGACACTAGGATTTTATCCTGTGTCGTGGGTTCCATGGATACACAACGACGAATATTCAAATACCCAGAACTAGAAATGATAATTGATCGTTTAGATATCTGTTTGGCTGGAATCGAATCCGGAATCCATTGCGTGTCAGACAGGTATAGGGATCGTTCCGCTACACGGGTTGAAGAAATGTTTATGGGATTGCTCGTTAAACGTAGGCAATTTCTACTTTTTTCTCTTTATTGATTAATATATTCGTTTTCA
This sequence comes from Urbanus sp. 3 SS-2014, assembly GCA_018252035.1. Taxonomy (NCBI): domain Eukaryota; kingdom Metazoa; phylum Arthropoda; class Insecta; order Lepidoptera; family Hesperiidae; genus Urbanus; species Urbanus sp. 3 SS-2014. Next base: position 654 of record DWMA01000241.1, read on the forward strand.
CACATTCAATTTCTGGCGGGTGCATTATAACATGCATAATACAAGCAAGCTATCGAGTTCTAATTACGCATTTTTTACAGATAATGTGATTCGCCGCTCATATTACATATATTTCGCCGCTAACGCGTGACAACCCTACGTTAAGTGTGAAACAATGTCACCCGAGATTACATCGGCAAATCCGTTCTTAGTTAATTACTCAGTTATTGCTGAAAATCCTGTTCTACAATAAACCACTAATTAATGTAATCGCCTTGCCAACACTTTGGATTTATTAGCCGTCACGCAATATCACCGTTTCCACTTCCAATTTTTGCATTCCACAGAAAATATTCTTCTGTCTGAAAAACCGTTGTTTTTCATAAATTTGCATATTTTCATTCCAATTAACATTTTTGTTGTATGTGAAAAACGACGCCGTTTTTCACAAACAATAATAAGCGAGAATGGCTTAACGCGTTATTTTTAGATCTTTTGTTAATTATTTCTGAAAAATGTTGACCTAGATTTGACCAGAGCCTAGTAGTTAACTGATTTGTAGTCTACGTTGAGGTGCTGTAGGCTATGTACAGCATATATTTTATCAATAGTTTATTGAATGTAATTGACAATTAATTAAGCAGAAAAACGCTGATGCCAACTCCTGGATTTTGTCAATTAGTCGCCTTTTACGACATTTTGGGAAGGAGGGGTGGTGCTATTCAAAACTTAATATACAAGTATGTTCTTAAATTGACGTGGTTATATTTAAGACTGACCCAACACGGTAAATACCTTGCATACAAATATGTCATTAAATGTTTTTATCTTCATCATCGTCAACCCATTATTGTCCTACTGCTGTACACGGGTCTCCTCTCAATGGGAGGGATTTTATACCTTAGTCCACCGCGCTGGCCAAGTGCGCATTGGTAGACATCACACACCTTTGAGAACTTTTTTTAAGAATTCTCAGATGTGTAGGTTTCCTCACCATGTTTTCCTTCACCGTAAAGTAAGTGATAATTAATTTCTAATACGCACATAAATCAGAGGTGCGTGCCCGGGATTTCAACCACGGATACCTCGATTGAGAGGCCAAGTTTCAACCATTAGGCTATCACTGCTCGTCTGTTCTGTCATCATGTATTTCTGTAATTGTGTCTTCATTATACAGAAAAATATAAAACTAATGAAAGTAACTGGCGTATTGTTGGAAATCCAAAAATACTAAAAGGATCTGAGTCAGGTTGCTCGTTATATTACAGTGACTTAAATTTTACAATGCACCCTTGGCAGCGGAAACGGTTCATTAGAGGGCGGATGCACGCAGCCTCCATGCCTTCAGGTGTTGAATATGTAAGCTTTTCTTGCCTTTACAGTCTTTACAGACATTTTAACGTTAAGGATCGATGCGTTAAAGGAGCGAAAAGTCCTTTCTATTCGACTTACATTATATTTTAATGATTATAAAGTTTAAGGATATATTTTGAGTTAATGATTGAGGGATAAATTAACCTGCGTACTAAAGTTTTATGAATCTTGAACTCTTTTCGCAATATGGTTAGAGATAAAATGGTTGTTTAATAGTGATCAAATCCTATAACAAAGTTTCTATAGATAGTAAAGTACCTTGTAAGTTATCGTATGTTTATGTTGGTATAGGCGTAATAAAATGAAGAATTTACTGTTATATTTATGGGCAATAAGAAGTTGTGTTCAAACTTAAGTACGTCTTAAAATGATTTAAATTGGGATTTATTTATACCTAATTCTTTTACAAATTAATTATATTATTGTTGCATTTAAGAATCTGTCTTGACTGTAATCGTCATAATTTCCATCGAAATAACCGTCGGTAATTATAAAGTTTATACATAAATTTAATACATATCATAATAGTTGTTGAAACGCAACAATAACTTTAAATATAATTACTTCATTATATTTAACGAAGTAAAGAAACAAAAATATATTATGAAAGTAAATATCCATAGAAATTTAATATTCAATTTGTACAAACGAGTTCATCGGTAAATAGCTCCGGCAATTTGCAATCTGAATGTATTCGTTTTGAGTTATTTTGATTAATTGGAACCAAAATAATTTATTCCAATACAGACGAATATTGCTTTGAACTAATTGTCAATGAAAACGATAAATATGGATTACCATTTGGAATAAAATTTAACGTGAATTTCATATTTCATAAATTGTTTAGGTATCTATTATTAAGTGTAATTTGAGGTTTTATGATAAGTGGTAAAGTATGTTTTTCACCACAGAAATGAGTAGGTATTCTTATATTTTAACAATCTGTTTTTCGTTTTTCTAAACGAAGGCCCTTTGAAGGACTTTATGTTTCAGCTTTACTTTATCCACAATCGATAACCCGCGAGATGGATATGCATTTAGTTTATTATGTTTAGAATTATGATAAAATTAAACAACAGAAGAAAACGTAAGAATTTTCTAAAATTGTTTGAAATCTACCAATCCGCGTATGATGTGCGTGTTGAGATCTGGAAACGAAATCTAAGAAGCTATGCGTCATTAAATCGACTGTAACCGGGTGTCATTAAGAATAATTTTGATCAGGCACTGATAATCTGATTTATTAACTTTACTCTTAACTTTCACCCTTAATAAGGGTAGATCAAGCTTAGTCTAACATAATCTAGTTTCAGTTCCCTCTCACACAAACATACGCATACCCGTATTTGTGTTGTTTTTGGATCATTTCCCTACAGCGGGGTTAAAACAGAATAATGTGTCGCAATGTGCAAGGTCACGCGCGCTGTTCTCATTAATTTCCATAGAATTTGCAGCCTCGTGTATGGTTACCACGCGTTCGGATTTACATGGACATGTTTGCTTACAACTTCGGTGAAATGTTTGTACGTATGGCCTAACCGGGTTTTAGAGCAGCAACGTATCGAACCTATTGGAGTTCATTTAATATTGGCGTTGAATTAATTACTAATAAACATTTTGTTTGTACACTTCTAAAAATCTTTCGGACAATAAAGATGTGTGGTAAGGGAGACATACTTATCCGAGGCGTTCCAGCTCAGTCCTCAGGGGTAGCAACGCATCTGTGGTAAACCTCAGGTAGGACCTTGATCTTATCTAGGATTGATTACAGATGTCCATGGGCGGCAGTTGTCACTTACCATCAAGTGGACAGCATGCTCGTTTGCTACTACGTCATATAAAAAAAATGTCCATAGTGGGCACGCGGGAGCGACGAGCGGTTTTTATACGTTGGCCAAGCGCTTAGTCTTTGTTCATTTTTGTGCGACGCTAAAATGGATCGACGTTGACATTTCAATGCCCCGTGGACCAGATAATGCTGGAAAGGTAACGCTTGACTTAACAAAGTAAGCGCCATTAGTACAAAAATGTTGGGCCATTAGCATTTTGCGTCATAATAATCACAGTCGAGAGGAAACATAAATAAAAATATTTTTATATTTTCTGACTTTGGAAAAGCTTTTTAAAGCTAAAGTGTTTCTCTACTCTGCATTTAAATATTTTTTAAATATAATTATTTTTGAAGGACGTATAATTTATTATAGTACAGAACGACGTGCATTTGCAAATATTTCCAATGTTTACTCATACGAAGAAGCAGTTCACAAGTTGAACGTATGCAGGAAATTGAACCCTCTGCTTGCGTCAGTTTCAATATTTAAAAAGATACAATATGGTAATGTCAACTTCACTTGAAATGGAACAGAACTGTTTGTTTCATAATATTACACACTGAGGAAAATTATTACCATTTGAGAATGATTTCAGTGCTGAAACACTGACGGGAAACAAAAATATTATTCCAAGTTGCTTATAAATGGTTTAACAAAACAAATAATTTTGTAACGGCTACACCGTTTATGCTTTATTTATGTTTATTTGCTTAGAAATAAATTAAAAATGTTCCGCAACATGTTTACTAAAAACAAATCATATTTTAAACTTTCGTAATAAATGGTAAGTACTGCTAAATATCGTTCTGCCAAAAATTTACGTTACTTTTACAATTTACTTATTTTGTTTTTAAGTTATTGGTGAATCAGACAAATTCTACGGTTTGATTCGTATTGAGAAATTAATAATGAATCTATAAACGATTATTGTCTCAAAGTCATATCGAAGAATTACTGTTATAACGTCATTTAAGACATGATCAGAAATAAGTCAATAAAGAAAAGTACTAATCATGCTGATACGGTGCCAAATTGAAAAGTAAATTCATTCACTTTTCAAACATCCACATTACATAAATTCAAACTCAAAGAAAATTAAAAGACTCCGCTTCGGTATCAAAAGAAAAGGGAGTGGAGAGAGGTACCAGGATCCGACCACAGCAAATGCCAACCACGGTTCAATAACGCTAACGGGCCCTTCGATTCGTGTCTAGTTCGTTCCCTTTCATTTAACATTTATTACTCTTGTGCTCGACTCACGGTTCGTTAAAGTGGGAACAGAAAAATCTGTTTCAAATTAGATTTAATAGCAAGACGCTTTATGGATACTGCCATAACTGCCGTTATGATCCAGTTGAACCAAAGCATATTATGACGATTGGACCCTTTGAGAACTATTAACCATCTCATCGTATAGTATATAATTTTGATTTCTTTTTACATATTTTACTTACAAAGATACATCTTTGCTGAAATTGCTATTATCAAAATTGAAATTTGTTAGCCTAAGTGCCTAGTAAACTAAGATTTAATCTAAATCAGATATTAAAGACTAATTTTAAATACACCACAAAAACACACGCATAGAAAAAGAATATGAACTGTATTATTCACAAAAAGAAAAGGCGTTGACACAAAGCGATAAAAGACGCAGATAACTTTGAACCGCCGCTGAAGCTGTAAAAGCCTTTCACAGTGTCAAGTTAAACGATTCTCCCACGCACATCACTACACGCGGCACAAACGACCAGTGTTACCTGGACCGTAAAGACAAGATCCGATTAACGATTTCGGTGTCTTCTTACACCGGTCGCACAAAGAAAGACGAATCGCTTTAATAATGTTCAGAGTAGGTAAAGGAGTAGATTTATTTGACAGTAATCGTTATAGTACATTTTCATGAGACTTATACCGGTGCCAATTACTCAACGTTCGTGTAAGAACTAAAATGTATGGTATGTCGAATAATCGTAAATTTTTGTACGAGTATGGTGATGTTAATTTGTACAATGTTTAATTGGAATGTCTCACGATCCAAGTTATTTCGACTTAGGTTGCTAAGCACTCTAATTAAATAATTTAAACGCGAATAGAGGCAGTATTAACAAAGGAATGCACATGAAATTGTGATAAAAATGTAGAATCTTATCAGGGATATCGCGCCGTTACTTTACTGTTTTGTTGAATTTTAGAGTTTGGAGAGGAAATTGGTTCGCGATGGATCGAGTGAGCGATTGGATAGCATAAAGAAAGAACTCCGAATTGACAGATGAGATTACTAGTCCACGCTCTAACTAATCTGACATGATCGAACTATCCCGTCTAATATTTCTGAGCGCCCCAATATTGAAAAAGATCATACATTTACATGACAGTGCCAAGCACAAATAAATGGAGTCCTCAAAAGGGACAAAGAAATTAGTAACAAATTATTTGCTGAAATTAATATTTGCGTAATTATTCTTGATAATCTGTAGGGTTTTAGACGCATTGTACCTACTTGTAACTACCTAACATAACTGATAATCACACTTCGATGTTAGGTATTTTGCTACTTTTAGTGCGAATTTTTTTATGATACGAAAAACACTTTCAATATAAATCTATTCATAGCAAATAATAAATCACGTACTGCGAAACCACAACAGTGACTCAATAAAGAATAATATTGTTATTCGTGGCGATTCGACACAGAAAATGGGATTTACTTCCTTGACTTGCATTGGCGATAAAGTTCGATTAAATGTTATTTGTGTCAATGGGCCTCTGGTGTTAAAACTGGTATTAATATCCGGTGAACGTAAACCGATATTATTTAACTCACGATAGCTTGTAATCAAATAATAACTACTGTATTTATAAATGCAAAGACCAATGTCTGCCTATAGGGCGATAGACTTTCAACTATGAATATCAATTTATAAAATTGTGAACTTTTAAGATGTAGATTTATATTAGTCAGGGCCCAGATTTGAATAGAGACATATCTTCGTACTTAGGGAGAATACAATTTATACTCAGACGACGAATACATGAATAATGATTTTAAAAAATGTAAAGGGACCAAATGCATACCTTGCAGAACACTCGGTAGTACAACATACAATAAAAGGTGAAATAAACATTTGTATCGCAGATTTTGTAAGGAATTATGATAGCAATAATGCTGCATAATATGTAAATAATAATAGAGAGTGACTAAGCAGCCTCATCAGTAGTCAAGATTTGCAATAAGCTAAGTAGCTGATCACATAGCACGTGTTATCAAGAAACGTGATCATTAAATAGATCGTAAGTGCTTGACTCTAATACTAGTAGCTGTAGATAAATTGGAAAATAATTAACCTTTAGCTAAAGTTCATCGGTTGCGTGGTGTGAGCGTCTTATTTATCTATGCCTCAAAGTAATAATTCCGAAATTAGAAACATTTCAGTTCTAATGCGATTATAAATTATTTTTATGAATAAGCCCTAAAAAAATTCATACAAAATAAAATACCAGCAAAGAGCTGGCAAGAAAATAGGTTATCACAAACAGTAGATACGCATCTATGTATCTCACGAGATTAGGCTTCCAATTTGTTGGAAAATAACGTTGATATCTCTTAATCTGTGTCTCGTAGAATAATACTCGTTAAGGTCAAGGTTAAGCAAAACCATACATACTTTTATGTTTAATCAAGTTTTGTGCATTCTGATAATAAATTGGCTCCTTAACGTTTAGAAATACCTTAAATTGGCGTTGTCCAGTTTAACGTAACAGCTAACGATAACGTAATAAGAATAAATGAAATAAGTAGGTATCATTAAACAAGTCTCGATATTTCCGAAGTTATAATGAAGCTTGGCATTGCCAAGGTTATTACTTTATATTTAGTAAATAATATGTTATTGAAAAAATAATAAGTAAACCCGGTTACTACATACATTCAGATAGTAATGCTTATATTGTAAGACGGGAAAAATAGTTTTTATTTAGTCTAAATTCTTACTAACGTATTAAACCTACTTTTGTTACTTTCATGCCTCGTATAATATAGGATGAACCACCGGGTATTCCCTACTTTAAAGTGTAATAAAATTGAAATTATGTTTAAGAAAAATGTGTGAAAGACGCATACATCTTCATAAACGCTTATTTTTTTGCAAGAAAGACAATGATTACCGTCTTATGTAAGGGGATGCAATAAAAGAGTGTACGAAGAAATAGCTTTGCAGAATTTGTCATACGGGCTACGACTTAAAAGGAAATGAGTCCCCCTACCCTATTTCCTGCTAAGCCTGTGAACATATGAATGAAGACTACGGATATTATGATCACCCTTCTGTTATATTTTTGATGAAATTATTTCCTTTATGTAAATGTATCAACATCTTGTTCTTATTGTTGGAATTGTTAAAACTTATCTATTTTTACTTCTTGCTTTTCTCCCTTATAGGTTTATAGAGAAACTAACTTTTCATAATTTTTAAATAATATTCAATTTACGTTCTCTTATACAATTTTTTGTATTTTCTTATCGACGTCAAATTAGTTTATGACAGGTTTAAAACATAAGGTACAAAAGCTATTTTTTATCTTCACTTTCCTGGTTCCCATTTACAGCGGAAGTAGGGCGTTTTATAAAGCAAACACATTTTTTTCAACTATTTGTTTGAAATTCCTTACAATTCCCATGCTACCTGCGCTTCATTATGATACTCAAGGGTTTTAATTTATGTAGACATATTTCGTCCTTCGTCGCTGTGTATCAAATTTACTTATTTGCTGATAGTTACGGTTTTTGGGACAGGTGATATAATAGTATGAAAATATAGCCTTTTCAATACTATAGGTATACCCTTGCGAAAGTATTTTTCAGTTATTTACTTCAAAATTATAAAATGGTTATATAAACTGATGTGTCGAATTTGAACGATCCCGACATTAAATTCCATGAGTGATGAGGGATAAATTAGCTGTTACAATTAATGTGAGCTTTTCACAAGACTGGGAAAGTAAACCGGCATCCGGCACTCTACCTACTAATAAGGATTATGTGGAAATACGAGCTCCTAAAGTACCGCCTACACTTTTCCCAAATTGCGCCGAGATCCATTAAAATATATTAAGGCTTAGACTAAAGTTCGTCAATATTTGATGCGTCATAATCCCATACATTATAGTTGTTATATTAATTGGCCGTAAAATATTCGTACAATAAATAATACGATGGAAACTATATAGCGATGTATCAGCTGTTGTACTTCCTGTTGATGTTGACTGCACAAGGAAACATAATTCGTAGTTTGGGAATTTTTCCTTGAATTTTCATACAATGTATCAAAATTTAACAAGTTAAATAGTTACAGGTTGAAGTAAATAACGTAATGATTTCTTACCTAATTTAGTCGAAACCGAGTGCGATCGTGTATTAGAACGCGCAGTTTCTAGTTTTCAACAGCAAATTGAAACACAAAAACAAATCCTTATCACAAGTACAAGAGATATGGTAAACTATCTCAGAAATCCATTTAAAACTAATCACGATCACAGTTACCACACAATATCCGGGATTTAATTATACAAACACACGATAAGTCTTTTTAGTAGAATCCTTTTGTTTGTTCTCACGACACGAGAGCCGGAGCCGCGCACGGAAACACGTCCGTTACTGCTGCGCGCCAAACTACGACTGGTTTGCGACTCGCGTCAGCCAATCTCGTTCGTCAGGATCAACTCTATTCCATAAACTCTTAATGCTGTGAGCATATCATCATCAACTTTAACGTCCACTGCCACTTTAGTTTTAAACCATACAGGATTTTGTTAAGCAAATAGGTATGAGAAATACGCAGATGGAAATCATCGCCAAGTGGTTAACGGAAAGCGAAAACGCATTAACATCACCTGTCGATTAGTGAACATTTGGAAGCGTTAGGAAGCCTGCGAAGCGTTACAATTGATATGAATTATGAATACAATTGCAAATCAATTACATCCGTTTCGGCAGTAGTGTTAATAGGGTAACACTATTTGATTGGCTAAGAGCAACCTGCGTTACCTGAATGAAATAAATAAAACAATTCGTGGACACTACACTTTATCGATAAGTGAAATGATAACACAATGTAATAATTGAATTCGAGATAACGAGATAACGATGGATAATGCTTAAGCGCTGGATTAAAACGAAACGAAATGAATGTAAGCAACTCGTGACATGCCAAACACGTGCAAAATAGATAAACTATAAATTATGTGAAACTTGTCTGAGACGAGAAACACAGAAAGAAAGAAGAAAGGAATTAACCATTAAAACACTATAAAAGATCTAAAGATATGAAACAATGAATGCTCTACTATGATACTTTATTTATAAAGGTTTTGAATACTAATAGCCATTGTGGCAGCAAAATTTTGGCGTAGAACAGCACGTCGCGTCCGTGACCTAGTCGCATTCATCCGGTATGCTAGCCTGGCACCGTCATACAATATCACTAAAATGCTGATAGGTAAAGGTCAATAACGCAATAAAATATAAATATCGATGAATTTATGATTTTTGCGACGTTTGGAAAATACGTGAATGAAGATCGAGCTTTGTGGTTCCAATTAATGTTTTGCTTAACAAAACATTATAATTCAGATTAATCCAACCTTAGTTTTCCGAAAGTAGATGAAATATGTATGTATTTGCGTTTAAAAAAAATTAAAACAATACTTGGAAGCATATGTGGGACGGGTCTTGTTCCATACATCCATGTGGGACGGGTCTTGTTCCACACATAATGCAAATAAAATTAATAGTCCCAGTATAGTATAGTTAATAATATATTGCTGGCGATAAACACGAGTGACTTTGACTTTTTATAAAAAATAATCCCCAACAAGTAACTACCAACCTAATAGGTAGACTTGTAATTGCTTCCTAAGACGGCAGTATTACCTCAATATAGGCAAAACCACTACTTTAATCAAACCTTATTACCCAAACGATTGAAACACGGAACAACTTCCAAATTGGGTAGGTATTTCATTAATACTTCATTCATTAACCATACGGTCCCGCTCCATCGCCCATCGACAAGTTCATTCGCCGGACAAAACTCATTCATCGTCTTATTTTTTGCCGCCATCTAGAGCAGTGCCTTGATTTCGAATTCCATTTACAGTTGTTTCAAGGGCTTTGAAATCCATAAGCCTAATTAAGTTCATTTGCGACTGCGGTGGCTTTTCCAAGTTTTTCCTTTATGAAATGAAAATCACTACGTTTTCATCAACATTCAGAGACGCTTTTACGTTAATGACATACTGAAAGAGTGTTTCAAATTCACATTCTATTTCGACTGCTAATATACACATTTCTTGACTACGATGGAAATACGTATTAAATTTCACTCCCTTACGAAGAATTAGATTTAAGCGTTTAGGCAAACGCCGAGTCAGAAACCTGGACACAACTTGTGCCTAAGCCAACATCCTTGCTTTACCTAAAAAGGATGTGGGAGAACCAGTCCAGAGTCAACAGCAACAATGTTCCAAGAATCCATAAAACCACAAATCACGTGCGGCGGTAACGGAACGCGTAGGAAACACGAATGCATTTGCATAAATGAATATCATTGGCTCACCTATCGGATGTTGGTAACAGGAACAGTATTGAAAGGTTCGGCGTGTCTTTAGTTGTCGAAATCGCCCTTTCACCCGGCTCACTTAACTGGCACTACAGGCTTCTACGATGTAACGCAATTATATCTAATTCAATTTATTACAATTACAATAGCATGTGGAAGTGGTAGACCTCTTCGAATGAAATTTGGCTAACGTGCTCTCATCTCTGTTTCTATTTCTCACTTATGGTAATTGGGTTTGCTTATCTATGAAATGAGTGGAAGGTATTAGTTATTACGTTGTCTTTGACATGATTAATTTGTGGTTGTTTCTTAGATGTAAGGTTGCCACTTTACACTTCTAACATCAAGTTCAAACTCATTTGCTACTGTAATGATGCATATACCTCATATATGTATAAATGTACATATAATCGACCTTATTTGCTAATACGACATCACATTTTACAGATATAATAGTTTTCTTACGTCAAATCAATCTCGCAGATGACTGACATCGGGACGGTTAATTTATGACTGAATGGATTTTAATGAAAAAGAAATATAACGGTGTGTAAAGTAAGAAACTAAATAACATTTGATTGCATTGCGAAATGAAAGTGACTCTATAGATCACACGGCATCTCACGCGTACGACATTTTATTGATACTTGTGGCAATACAACTCAGATTGCTAACGTTCACCTTTTCAATTAAATCTCTGGCAATTCTGTTATTTTGAATGATATTTACGATATTCCATCATGTATGGTGTTTGATGATTTTGTGAAGGTATTTACATTTAAAGTTTACATTATTTATCGCAGAAATAATAGGTCAATGTACATGCTATGCTGGACCACATAAGCTTTGTAGACTTAAGGTTAGATACATAGGTTATTCTTAATAATTACGTCTGATGAAGTTATATTCTACAGTAAAGGGGAATGCCCACTCTCTATAGTATCCTAGGCCCAAGATGGACATCAAATATTAGCAGAAAAATTTACTGTTTTGAAATCTTAGTAGTATTGGATATTTAAAAAATATATTTAAATCGACGCCACTATATTAGAAAAAAAAAAAGTTTTGTGTTTATTTTTATAAAAATGTGTGATTGTGAGATAATACAAGCACTTTCTTTTTTAAATCTTATTAGTTATAATATTATAGGTGATTCTGGTATATTTTCATCCAATTTTAGTTATTAGGGTATAAAAAAACGCATTTGTTATTTTATTTAAAAATCTGTATTCTCTTCATTGTCATCTACAGTTAACAAACCATCTAAAAATGATGCAGGAGGGCA
>DWMA01000242.1:0-12703 GCA_018252035.1 Urbanus sp. 3 SS-2014
GGTATATATAGGTATGTATAGGTACTTGTCATTCTCGTGAAAATGACAAGAAGAGCAAAAATTTTTTTGCTTTAGAATTTAAACTACTTTCCAATTTGGCACATTTTGAAGGTGATTTTTTAAGTATACATATTATGTATTTTCATTACGTTGTACCTGATACGTATAGGTATAATTAAATGCAACTTTCTGTAAAATTTTCAATTGACTTTTGATTTCATTTCGAGTTTTGTGAACACAAACAATTTTATACACAACGATATTATAAGATATTAAACCATCTAAATAAGCCTTACTCTATATAGCACAACCAAGTTATAAGGTAGAAATAGGCATGTCGATTGCTAACGCCGCTATAAAAGGTTCCTTAATCAATGAAAGCTCCAGAATAATTGATACTATAGTATCGTCAATATTTAACGTGGCTGGGATGAGAGTCGCCTGAACTGTCTCAGGATCTATAACTGTCAGACCACTTCCCGATTACACGTTATTTACGAGAAGTAAATGTGCAGACTGTTGAGTGAATAGAAAAGACATTACAGGAATTGATACTGAAATATCATTGCATATTGTACACGAATATCAATAGAAAAGGTCTCGTGTATTATATTCAACGGTCATTAAAAAAATCTATCTAATTTTTTACCTGATTCTAATTTGATTGGTGTGAAGTAACTTAGGGATCAAAAGTAGACTAGTCAGTATTTGGCACGATATAATTTATATTGGAGCTATGTTTAGTTTTAAAGTTGATTCAAACACTTCCATAGAAATAAAAGAGATAGCCTCTAGACTGTTTTTTCTAAAAACCGTAAATTATACATTTTTAACATTGAACTAAATGATTATTACCCAATCACGCTAAGTTACGATTTCATATAAAATATATGAGAATAGGAAGGAACCGTTATTTCAAAATACCAACACGTCAATCATTCTAGATGTATAGATATTGAAAACGCAACATCCGTTCGTGTGTAGCAAAAACATAAATTGTACGTTTACGCCATCGGACGTAAATTATACATTTATACCATTATACATTCACTCATGTCCGAAGATGTCCTGTCAGGTGAATGGATGATCTAATGAGGGGGTAGCTGAACGGGAAGTCTAAGTGGCAGGCTCGTAATATTGATTTGATTTTCCAGTTTCAGATTGCTTTAACTATTTCTGTTATGCTAATGCATCTTGAGTTGTCGTTCACACGCTCTGAATATTGTATGATGATCTCGTTTAAAATAATTTAAAGAAAATGAAGTATGAAGATTTATCTTAATAGTAAACGCTTCCTAAACGATTAGATTAGGTATAAGTTTTGAGAGCAAGTGTTGTTCATTGTAACATGTGTTGAGGGTACTCGGAAGCATAATTGCACACTAGTATAGTGATTGCTGCATGCGTCAAAAGACTAAAAAAAATCATTATTAAGCAAAGAAAATTTTAGTTGCAAAAATTGCAAAAGCAAAAGCTTTTTGGTTATCTTAAACTCAAAGGTCCAGTTTAAACATACGAAAACGGAGTAACAAGAGCACAATACGTCCTTACACAGCCGATACTTGTCCGCACAATAACCCCATACTTTCGCGGTAGTAGAGTACCCACGCGCCGCAGTGGGCGAGACAAGTCCGACGACAGTCGTAAATCGTAATAAACGCTACATTAAAACATCACCTATCCGGTCCATAGCGATAAATATGTCTATTTTGCAATGCTCATGCATATTATGATTTTTGCCTTGCAAATATACTACCCGTAATCATGTATTATGCCAATAGGGAGCCCTGTATGAATAAGATGTGCCTCTTTACATCGACAAACGTGTATTGAGACGCGCTCTGTTTGTAAAGTAAGCTTTTTATCCGCTAATCTATTTCTAGTTTGCGATTCAATGTTCCTTTAAAGGCGTTCGATTTTAAGTTACTTAGTATTTACCTATAAAGTATTGCTTTGTAGTACCGTGCGACGGGAAACAACTAAAAACAAGTTTGTTTATGAATCATATTTTGCCATTTAGACGTGTAAAAATAGAATACAAGCTCCGTTCCAAGGAATAAAAGTAACAAAAGCTATAATAAATATAGAAAATGTAATAATACGAACGTAATAAACAAGCCCTAAACATAAAACCTGTAAAACTCCAATAAACTAACCAACTTCGCGTAAGGTCAAGGTTATTTTGTGAGCGTTTTGATTCAAACATTATGCCGATGTAAAATAAAATAAGCCTAATACAAGTGTAACAAAATAGCGAACATAACAAACAAGACCTAAACATGAACCCTGCAGAACTCCCACAAACCAGTCAGTCTTACGTAAGTCCGAAGCTATTATTTGCGAGCGTATCTCGCTAGATCTCGGAAAAATCGTCCGCTGGCGTTCCGACACACTCGACAATACAAACCAGTTCCACATACCGTTACGTGGAAGTAATTTCTTAAACGCACAGACCCTGGTCACGCTCGACGTATCGAACGATACTCAATCGAACGCCCATTAACATACTGACGGCGCACGCTAGCTTGAGATGAGAGCGATACAGCGCGATATACTTGACAAAAGCTTGGAACACCTTTCTGAAGCGTTGGCCACCGTCAATTAGTCTACTTTCATTGATTCGAATCATCGTAGGACTCTACGTGGCTCCAGTGTGGCTAAACAACCGCTATACTAACACAAGGTGGACGGTATACTCCATGACACGCCAAACACACTACAAAAATTAAAATGCTTCGTAATAATAATGTTTGATATCTTGTATTCAAGGTTATTGTATTAAGGTATTGTTATTCTGTTAAAACAGAAAGGGAGGAGAGGGAAGAGAAGTTTTATTGAAGGACGAAAAAAACATTTCATTTTTTTGATTCTGCCAACGATATCATATTTTTAATAATATCTATAAGTACCATATCTCAACATCATAGCTAGATTATATCGATTATACTGAAGGATCTTCGAGCAATATTTTGAGACGCTTATCTTAAGTAACCAACGCAATATTTATCTAGACTTGAAATCTTACAATTAGTGAACTGTATATCGATGTAATCGTTGATCTTTAAAGAATGCATCGATAATATCGGCTTGATAAAGCAAAAACTACTATCGATATTTTCGAAGCCGTAGGAAGGACGCAGGCAGGAGCATGATTGTTAGAACGTAATAGCGGAAAATTAATAAAGTCTGCATTCGTTTTAAATTGCATACCCTCGTTCGGAATCCATGATGCACTCTGGGGTCAATTCTGGATGAGTTATGTCTTCGTGCTTTCAGGAAGGCGTAGAACCATTTAACGAAATAACAGTCCAATACACAACTGATCTTCAAATCAAGAAAAATAATCTTAACAGATTATTATCCTATCTTATCTCTTATTCGATAAATTAATGATATTTTGTAATAATCATGATTTATTTGTATCATTAACATTATGGATTAATATTTTGTTTAGTCTGTTACCATTCCTTAAATGAATTACATATAGTGTATTACATTGTATTAACAAATTAATTGTATTTATTCTAGCTTTCATATCGAATAACAAAGTTGTGCTTATCTGATGTACTATTCATTCCCCGGGATATATGAAAATATTTTATGTACCATGATTAATTATACTATTAATATTTACTGTAACTGTGTGTTATATGTTTATTTTTGATTTGATAACTAATATATTATGTATGTATATTGTTTTCGGTTCCGATGGTGTCATCAACTCCAGGTGGCCACTTGGTACAGGGTACGTGATCAACGAATGCCTGTATACTTGATGTAATGCATGAATCAACTTGTGATTCAGAACGGATGGAAAAACACCCAAAATGTGTATTATACATAGCATGATAATACTAATCACTGCATGATGTAATTTTACAGCCAACGAAACGACTTGTTGGCTCAATGTCTTATATTATTTATATGTATAGCTATCCCTTTTCAATGCTATGTTATTCTATTCCTTCAATGTCCAATATATACGTATGTGACATATTTATTGACCCTGATATGTGCAGTGTTGTGTAATATATGTATATGTATACTTCATGCAAGCCTCTTGTTTTGAAGTTTCTTTATCTAAGAAACTGTGCTGAAGCTTTTGATATTGAATGCTTTTTATGGATCGAAGTATCTGAAGTTTTTCAGAGAAATAAAGTAAGTATTTACTATGATTATGTGTATCAGTGGAATAGAATGTATTTTAGTATTGTGAATAATATGAGCACCTGAAGCTATATTATAAGTATTTACCTACATAATAATATATTTCTTTTAAAAGTATCTGCTTGAATGATCGTAGATCGACATTTCTGGAGTAGTATTTTATTGCAAAATAACAAACGTAAGGTCGTATGTAATGTATAAGTAAAAATTGATAAGGATTTAGGATTTTTTTCAGGTTAAATTCGAAATGAAAATTACTTTTTAACGGCCACGATAATGTCCTAAAACTCCTAAAACCCCCTCAAGTCCAAAACTAGTCCATAATAAACTCGGATCGCTAGATTATAAAGTGCAAACCAAAAAATCGTCGGCATTGTCATTCACTATAAAAAGCTGCTTGGAATTAAATTTCTAATTGTAATATTGTGCATAATTAAAATCATGTTTTTAATTATGTACAATGTCACCGCAAATAATCACATATACACATATACATGTGTTTAAATGGGATATTATTAAGCACATAATCCGTAGCGTCGTTTTAATTAATTCATGAATTCTGTTCTGTGCAAATTTAATCTGTCATTATCGGAATTTGGTGAAATTTGTTAAAATTATATTTATCGCGATATCACTTTATATCACATATTTTGTTTTTATTTCGAGGTTACTCGCGTGTATGTCTCAACTGTCTGTAACTTATTTACTTTGTTATGTTATTTAAATCGATTTTGAATAAAGTTATGCATACTGTGCACTATTCTCTGTTTCACTCTACACATATAAGAGATGGTCGTGCAAATTTCAAGCCATACATTGAGATGTTAAAAGAACTGTTCTCTACCAACGTCTACACAAGATGCAAAATTGTGCCTATTACTCACGTGACAATGCCTCAACGCCTGCAGCCGTCCTACTTACCTATATAGGCTATACATTCTACATACATGTAGAATGGACTCTTTTCGACGTTTGCTTTCAAAGAATTCTGATACCGCTTTGATTTGTTGTTACGTGAGTATTTTATCATGTTTTATACCCTTTGGTATGACTTTGACGTGGGCTCAAAAGAAAAAAAATACAAAGGCAATTTCTTTGATGTACTCTAATAATATTTACCTTTATATTTATTTTCGTAAATTTATTCATTGTCACAATTGTGTAGAGACCAAAGAATAATAATGAAACCATCCTCAAGGTTTGTCAAGTTCAGTATACTCAATAACAACTCGAGAAATGCTTAGTATTAAGGTTTTTTTTATTTTCCTTTCTCCATTTTTTTACCGGTGATGATTGTGATTTAGAACATATTTTTTCAAAGTTTCATTTCAATATACTTATTTTCTACAACGAAGTACAGACAGTTTCTTGGTACGTATTCGCTTCATTATAATGTTTCGTTAAGATACAAATATGTATATGAGTAAAAGTCTGTAAACATAAAGTATTTGTCTGCTCTCACAAAATGCCAATCCACAAGGCCGACAACATGCTTTGGCTTGCTTTCAGACAGATAATATAATTGGACGTCATTAATACACTCGTAGATATTGTAGTCGATACAGCGGTGTAAGCTATATTATTATTGAGCCAGGTGTTAAGTTATCTTTAATCAATGTTGACGAAGAAACTGGTATTTATCGTAATTCAGAGCCTGTAAAAGTATGATCAAATATCGATCAATCGAGTGTTAAAGAATTAAATAGGATCTATAAATAAGTAAAGAAAGCAAAGGGCACAGACATATATTCGTCTATTCGATAAAGCCAATACCATTTTCTTAGTATTTTATAAGTACTCCGTAGTCGACCCAAAAAGATTTCTACCTGACAATTGAATGTCCCATTGTGATGTGATGTACTTAAAGCAATTGAAATCGGGATTGTCATTACAAAAGGCAGCTGAGTCCGATCGAGTTATGGATATTGGAGCAACTACCGGTCAGATTGATGATGTGCCTGAACTTTGATTAATTGAATTTGAGCACAAAACCCATTCCTCGCAGTAATTTTGGATAGCGTATTCAAATTTAGATTACAGATAATTTACGGTGACACTGCGGATTTTGCATAAATAGATTAAATTTATGGAAGTGTTTTAGATAATTTAGTTGTCTGTCGATCAGAAAGAGCTCAATTAAAAATTAATTATGATTCCATTGTGAAACGTTCTGTCCGAGACCAAACCACCGTTTTCGGGCTTCAAAATTCATTATTATCACATATATCTCCGCTGTTTTTCATAAAAATAAATTTGCATCAAACGAGTCCAGGTCTTTATATGGAAATGTCGAGTGATGTAAGCCAAATAAATATTTCGCTTAACGTCTCAAGGGACCGTAATCATGACCCTCGTTTTATTTGCGCCGATTGATTCGTTCGGCAAACTTTGCGATCGTGACTCGATTCTAGAAATTTTCATGGTGGATTATTAAATTCAGCTTCTTGGACAGGAACAAGAAACTTAGTTAGGAAGCCGACTATTCCAATCAGATTTGGGTTGAGCTCACGCCAAATACGCAAAGTAAACAGCTAGAGAGGGATATGGAATAAATTTTCTCTTAAGCTCAAAAGATGCAAGGACTTGCTTTTCAGATGACTGTCCTATAGTTTGCATTTGTAATGTACTCGTATATCAAGATTTTAAATTTTAACAAAAAAATTGTGACGCTAAGAAATTGTTTTGTAGATTTAAGTATTTTTGGACGAACGTGAGAATTTCCTAAGATTCTAAGTTAAAATTGGGAAGGTATTTTTCATCAGAAAACAAGTTTGTTCGGTCTTTAATAAAGGACGTTTGATGCTGAAGAACTTCTAACTACTCCGTTTTTATAATATTGCAAAAGGACCTTTCCAGATTAAAACTGGGTCAGACGAGTTTTGTATTTTTTTCTTCTTGTAAAGTAATCAAGCGGTTGGAGTTAAATAGACTTTGTATAACATTTTTACCACTTTACTCTCTTAGGAAATGAATTAGAAAAAAGTAGTTACGCTGTAGTTCAGTTAATTAAGTTTTACAAAATATTAAAGTAACATTGGAAATAACACTTCAGTTTGTTTGCCCTTCAACTTTTTTATTTACATAATGTATATTGTCTCAATATTTCCTTTTAATTAGCAGACAGGTAACGTAACGTAGACGTGTGTGGGAGGAGTAACTTGAAAGCTATTGTCATATTAGGCACACGCAAAATAATTGGCTTGCTTATTCATTCGTATGAGACCTTATATTTGGAGCAGAAAATAAGTTATTCTGAGAATACGTACGTACAATTATTATGGGTTGAAGGTTACCGTAGTGGCTTGTATGCGGGTGGAGCTGTATATGAATACAATTATCTAGTTTATTGTCACTATTGCTACAAATGGTTTTTACTATTGTTGTCAGGTGCTAACAAAATTAAATAAATAATTACTTATTTTAAATAAATACATACAAAGATATAGAGTGGCGATAGTTTGTTAATAATGTTAATAAACTTGTAACATTTTTACGAACATTGTGATAATCGAGAGACCGAAGAATGACTAATATCAGCTGTTATCGGGTTTGATTTCCAGACGTATGTGTCTCATTTATATGTATATTTATTTTCCAACTGGAACCGATATGCTATCTAACCCCAACCATTCTATTAGATTTCTCCAAAAAAAACTTGAATTAATTTTGCCTTGAACGTAATTTCTCAAGGAAACCCGAAACCATAAAGCAATTTCATCAGAATCAAAGATTTTCCATAAAATTCGCAAAGTAAACGTTGAAATGAGAATTTCCGACTTATACCGCCTCCTGGCTAAATTAATTTTTACAGAAGGACTTGGTCATTCGAGTCTTTAAATATTCTCATTTGTTCCGTTGTGGAAATTAAGTGTCCTTATTATAAACTAATCGGATTACGTAGGCTTGTGCTTTGAATTCCATTACCGCTCAGAGGTTGTACCAGAATGCCTCTTATAAATTTTTACTTACACATAATATTCTGAACAGTAAACATGATAATCTAATTATTAAGCAAACGATTCAAATCTGGTAGAATCAGTAGTTATAGCTCGATCTAAATAAATATCTAAATTCTAGATCTTTGCATTATCGATAAAATCGACAAAATCGATTGTGCTACTTAACTCATAATAAAATATCCTGCTTTTGATAGTGATACTACTTATATTTGGTCGGATATCAGTAAATTTATCGGCACCCTTTTCTCAAATACTAGTTAAGACTACTTTTCAGTTTCTCGGTTGCATTAACCACTAACATTAGGACTTGAATCGTCCACACCTATTACATAAATGATAACTGCGCCTTCACTTTGCAATTCGTCTGATCTTGACCACTCTCTCAGCCCGCACCTACACTTTTGACACCAATGCTCCTCGCGACCAGTTCCACTAGTGACCTCATCGGTGTTGTAATATACCACCTGGCTTGCATTCGATATAATTCATGTCATCGGGTCTTATTATTGACATGAGATTCTGCCTGCGGCATTACTATGAGGATACTTTTTGAGTTAGATTTTTTACGATGGGTATATTTTAGAAATATAATATAAAAATATGTTTAAATACTAAAATAATTGATATGTTCACTTGTTCAGGTATGACGACGACATTTATGAAATAGTGTTATTTGTAAATTTATAACTACTTAGTAATAATACCCTGGGAATCAATGACTAATCTTTGTAGAAGCATTTTTATTATTCTCCCAATTTGATTACGTGAAAGGTCAAATTTTATGTATCTTTAACGATTGCGATGTAAATGAATGGCACATAATTTACATTTGAGGTATCGTCACGCGATTCTTACTTCGTCTTAAGGATGTTAATATTGGCTAAAAGTTATAAAAAACTTCTTAAAGTCATTTAGTTACACAATAGATCTACATTCATCCATAGATTTTGTTTATAAGTTTAGTGAGCGTCTTTATAGATCTATGAAGTAAAGGAAGATATCACTTTACTTTGTAACTTAAGATTAATCAGACGCATGTGTATTGGGATTGCATTTACCGATGTACTACTAAAAGCTTATCTAAAACATTAACATGTATAGTTATTCCTATACATTCTGTTTTTATTTATTTTTTCCCTATCCGCACATATTTTCATATTTTAATGCAGTCTAATTTTTATGCTTAGTCTAATTCTAGTAATAAGGAACGCTTTCAGCATTGAATCTACTCTTAATAGAACTCCTAAACTTACAGTAAAACTTTAAATAAATAAGTCATTAAAAATATTTTAATGACTTCTTTCAAGCAAATTACTTAGGTACCGAGACTAAATAACCGCCTGGAGTCTTGCAGCTTGGTACAGATGACCTAAGTGTAGGTAGCCTGTTCATGACTAATGACAAGCGCAATAATGATGCGATCATTAAAGTAAATATCGCCTCAATCTACACGTTTTCTTAGCAAGATAAACGCGGTGCATTTTTAAATGGTGTTACTGAATGAATATTTATAGCAAATGATATAAGATGTGCAGGTGATATTGAACTAAGAAATGAATATTGATACAGTGTATTAATAATAGTGGAATTATAATCTCGACTTAATAAAAATTTGGTTGATAAAAGCGTCAGTTATACAAAGCAAGCAATTTCGGATGATCTGGACTTGCAAATAGGTAATGAATATCATAAAACATCCTAAGTAAGATCAATTTTCTACGCACGAAATCCGTTGTTTCGTCAGAAAATACTGCCAATATAAATTTAATAGCTTCCTATATAAGTTTAATAGATTCATTGAATAAATTTCCTATAACATCATATTAACCACCAAAACAGTTACAAATAGAGATATAAAATAGAAAATTAACAGTACGGTTAATTTTCACTAAGATTTTTTATAACCAGCCGTAAAGTTGGATATAAAAAATCTTAGTCATCATAATGTTTTGCTATATATGAATTGTCTACGCTGTGTACCGATAAATTATTACCTACTTTATAATAAAATACTGCCTCCATACGCAGTTAAAATGTAACTCGCAAATTAATGATAATGAGTCTTAAAATAAGCTTGTTTATTGCGTTTACAATGTAAAATAATATAAAAGGCTTTCTGAACTAGTGTCACTCGTTAAACATATCAGGTATAATATGACTGGTCTGATACTAGGTTAAATTAAATTACTAAACTTGTCTCCCAGCCTCTTTGCTAGCGAAATCCTAGTTAACATATTTTATATACACGTTAAAAACATTGTAGAGAATTTAAGGTAGATTCCCTGGTAATCTCTTTACCATATAGATTTTATAACTTCAATAAATGCAATCTACAAAAGCTCTCACACTTAAAAGGCCTAGATGCTTAAAAGGCCGAATATCATTCAGTACATATACGTAGGTAGGTACAGCACTTTATTTTGAAATACAGAACCCATATAGAAGCATTATATTTAATTGAATTTGTGGTGCATCAGATGGAGGTCGGCAAATTGAAAACGACGTGTTTAACTATTTAATCCGGTTTACACTCGAATCAGCACTGCTCAATGCTGTTACTAGGTCTTTGTTACATACATTGAAAGTAGTTAGAGGCATTTTAATACATTTTTACCTCGCAAATTATTAACATTGTCCACTAAATAACATTGTCCTAAATTTATATATATTAACATTGTCCTAAATTACCATAGGTAATCAAATGTATCCAAAAACCGGGCGAGATACCTACCTCATACATTTGAACCTGTGATCCTCGATTTAAAGAGTTCACAAACGGTCGTACACATAGATTTTTGAGATTCATAATCTCTAAGAATTTATTCGAAAAATATTTTATGTACCTACACCGGCTATTTGTTTAGTCCCATCTCTAAATGAACACTAACACACTAAGTAACAAAGATCTGATGGTAAAACTCAAAATCAGCTCACTCTTGATATGGTCTGAACTGCGATATCGTTTTAGATTACACCCACCACTAATCTAAGCCCTTCTCATGAATCTTTCATTACATCCTCCACGATACCAGAAGTGCGCTATTTGCGTACAGCACGACAACGCATTAAAATGCATAACAAAGCCCGCGAGGCGTTAATCGGAAGCAAATTTCAATTACGCACACACACGCAGTAATCTCGACGTTTCAATTAAGGACGAGATAAAAGATAGATGCTAGAAGAGGAACTAGTTATAGGCGTTATTACTTAACCGCAACTAAAAACTGTTTTTTTTTTTCATTTATCTTGTCGATATCAATATATCGTATAAATGTATTAATAATCAAGGAATCGTATCCATAAAAAACTAAAGTAGACTAATCGGAAGCAAATTCTAATTACTCACACATACGCAGTAATCTCGACGTTTCAATTAAGGACGAGATAAAAGATAGATACTAGAAGAGGAACTAGTTATAGGCGTTATTACGTTACTTTACTGCAACTAAAAACTTTTTTTTTCATGTATGTTGTTGATATCAATATATCGTATCAATATATGTATTAATAAATCAAGGAATCGTATCCATAAAAAACCAAAGAACACTAATCGGAAGAAAATTTCAGTTACACATTCACGCAGTAATCTCTTCGTTTCAATTAAGGATGAGATAAAAGGTAGACACTAGGAGAGTAATTAGTTATAGGCGTTATTACGTTAGTTTAGTTTAGCGCAACACGATTAATAGCCAACAATTACTAAACTACAGAATCGTATCCATACGATATGAATGATCAAATGAAAAAATCGATGTAAAACTTATAATGTCGTTCGTTTTTCAACACTCCCTATGGTGAGAAAGGGAACAACCGAATAAAATTGGTTCTTTATAATAGAGAATAGTACATAAACATAATATCTGAAGCCAAGTCTGAAGCTATCAATTTGACATTAGTAAGATTCTGTGTTCTGATACCGATATTCGATAAAGTTTGGCATTTCATTACGAAAACCAAATATTGAGTGTGTAACTTTTTAAAAATAAATCCGAAAAAGATCATGTTTAAATTTAAATTTACATTTAATACTCGGGTATTATATTACAATCTATGTTATTTTAAGCCTTGGTAAAGTGTATGAACTAATCCCGGAGATTAAAATCAAGTAGCTAAGCAGTACTTTGATATGTTAGTATGTGTGTGCGTTGCTCATCAGCTTATGAAAATTGTAGTGCGTTTGACATGAGATAATTAATTTGCTAAGACTTCGCTCTTGTCATAGTTTATGCATTGCGTGTTTTTCTGCTGGATGAAGAATTGAATTTTAAGCTAATTTAAAAATAAACGAAAATTTGATAATAGTTGTAATAGTAGTTGGTCCAATAATGGAATAAGGATCTGTGCTAAAAGTACCATAAATCGAAACAAGTACTAAGTAATGGCTATCATGGCAAATACGTAAGAAATCGCAAATATTTTCTTACTGTTTTTGGTATAATCCCACATCCATGTACTAATTCAACGAGTGACAATTACAACAGCGGCTAACAATGAAGTAAGCCAAACAATTTATCGGGAGAAGTATGAACAATCTCTTTTGTTGCGATGGGTATGGCTGGCTGAAATGAGAATCCTTT
>DWMA01000243.1:0-12700 GCA_018252035.1 Urbanus sp. 3 SS-2014
ATTTCAAAACATTTAATAAGTATATTTTCAATTTATTTAAATTTTTCGATATCCGGCTAGATCTCTTTCAGTCTTGGTCCGAAAATAAGTTGCTGAGCCCAGATCCTTATTTCTCTGATCTCTCTGAAATTCCTCTGAAAGCTTCTTTCCTCTATTTTACTGAAAAAACAAAATTACTGTTAAATAGTAGGTACACATTTCATTTAATATCACTACTATTAGTATGAATACATTTTTTTTCTGAGAATTCCTAACCCACTGGAAATTTGTAAAAGATATGTAATAGGAGAGTTTACAATTTGTGGTTAACACAACATAATTGGTGTTTCTTGAACAAATTCTCACTTATATCCATAGCATGTATAATACTAAATGCTATGGAAAGACGTAGACTTTCCAGTTTAGCAGTGATATTACTACACTATACATTTAACATTTAAATCCTTATTTACGTGAAAAGACAAAGAAATTTAATATGTAACTTACAAGATTTTAATTAAGTATGATAAAGAAATGTGAGAAGATAACCTTATTATTTTATGTAGGTATTCATCAAAGTAATTAATGAAATGAATATTAATTAGCAATAAAATTAATAGTAGGTACTTACGCTATCACGATCAGTCATTTTAAATATTTTATTGTATAAAACTATAATTATAATATTAAATAATACATTACATTATTTGAAATGAAACGGTCGTCAATATGCTGTCAAACGTCAAAGTACGTTTTATTGTTGCAAGTTCGCAAGAGGGTCAACATTATTTAATTTGAGAAATATATCTTTTCAATGCATAATTAGTTTATTTGGTTTTAAAAAAAGTATAACAATACTTGTGCTAAAACCACCAAATTAATAATAATAGAATGTAATAATTTATTTGACAATGACAAATATGATGATGTGAGGTATGTTAAGAGGCAAAAACCGAACGCTCTATCTATCTTTAACTGCAGATAGCGAGCGAGAGTTTTGATATTGAGACGGCAGTAACGGATAGGTTGGATGTCATCGAAAAACTCTGGTAGCTATCTATCTTTAACTGCTGGTAGGTTATTGAGAACGGCCGTAAGACCTAACCTCCATTTCCGAACGTAACAGCGTATTAACCGATCGATTTGAAACGTCGCCAGCAGATATAGGTTTTAGGTGCACAAACAAGCATTTAGGTTTATTTGCGCATTCGCAACGTGACACCGCCAGTGGCCGACGGATTTCGCGGTAAATAGCATTTGTGTAAGCAAACAACTTGACGTGGCTATCGCGTTACTACATATTTAGTTTGACTTTTGTTGATATTATTAGCAATATAAATATGTATTTGGGTTTAATGAGGAATAATTGGGGAAATTCTACTTAAGACACGACTGGTTTTTGTTATTAGGGTGTGCCTATATGTAATTTAAAAATATTCTAAATATTAAATAACAATAATGTAACTGGATTATAATCCAAAACTGCGGCTTTTATTGGTACAGCTTTTGTACAGGTTTTGTGGGTGTTTAGCTGTACCTACCTATATACCTTGAATGACTTTTATATGAGGCATTCCTAGGTGTAATTAAGTCACTAGTTGAACATAAATAGAAACACCGATATCTTTCATTTCAATGTTTACAGGCCAAAGTTTAACAACAATTTTATTTTCGCAAACAATATTAGGAAAACTCATAAGTCAATTATTTATAATTGAAATAAATAAACCATTTAACTACTATGTATAAGAATAACTATGTAGTTGTGTTAAGAAATGACTTATATGCACTATTGGTGACAAAAAATGAAAAATATGCCTTCTTTCTGAGGCATATAAAATTCATATCATTCCATAGACAGACGGGATACACAACAGCAACAACTAAATAAGCTAGCATATTCTTTTGTATATATTCCGTGGAAATATGGAGATGGAACTCATAAACACTGAATAAACCGCGGCCGTAAAACGCTAGTATACGATACGACGCGCAGTACAAATAGAGAAACTACAAAAACGCGAAATATACGAATAGGAAGCCATATTTTCCACAGATCCACCCCGGTATCCGTGCGTCCGAAAAAATAGTAGATAATCTAACTTTTCCAAACGCCCTCTGGCCCCGTACGTCACCAGGTTACCTTGACCTATCAAACGCCATACGTTCCAATGACAATTGCCAATAACCGAAGTAACGAATCTAATTCATAGTTCAAGCGAAATTGGGTAAGTTTTGCGAGGGTGGTCGAAGGGAGGAAAAGCAGCAAATCATTACTGACAGTTGACCAAACGGGGTGTGTGCTCCCTAAAATATGTATGAGACTAGAAAAGGCCTGTTATGGTGTCCGAATGTTGATAAGCCAAGCATTGGGGCTGTGAGATTGGATGGCAATAGGGGAGCAAGGGCGGAATGATTAGGATTTGTCGCCAAAAGTTTTTTGCCTGTCGCAGATCGAGTGGATTCCTTGCGTAGGAATTTTTGATCATAGCTTAACTTGCAAAATATTGTCGTGGGGTGCAAGTATAGTTAATAATCATTTTTTTACAGTTTTAAACTAAAAATATTTTTTAAGTTCACGGATGATTTTTTTTGTAGTACCTATAGGTATTATGAGCAAAGGAAGTAGTGATAACGTGGACTGCAAATTTAAAGTCATATATTTAAATGAACTTAAGGAAGATAGGTAACTAATATTTAAGATATTTGTTATCAAACTGTTTTTTTCTTTAAAAAAAATTCTAAATACAAACTAATCGTGGGAAACCCAAAAAACGAGCTGCACTAAATCAAAACAAATAGTGCAATACTACAAACGTCATTGTTGCCACAACAAAGTGTCTAAATCCCTTTAAATCCGAGAAATAGGATTTTGTAAAAAAAAATGTTACAAAAAATCGCTCGTTGACTCTCGCAAAAACGTACAATAGGTTGGGTGTAAAACGGGCTAAAGTATTTGTAGCGGTGTAAGCTACCGAAATACTAAATACAACTGATTGTGATATTTTTTGTAACCATTAATTTTTGAAGAGTTGTAATGATTTGAAGTTATTATTGTTATTAGGATATCCGAAAACGGATGCGTAAAAAATATTTGTGTAGTGTTGAAGTTGATTTGGCTGTCTAATTTAGTTTTGTCTGTGTTAGTTTTCTGTTGGTTTATAAAATGAAATTAGAGCAATCTTGGACCTTTAATACTGATAACTCAACAGTTTCACAATTCATTTCAATATGGAATACATTCCCTTATTAATTTGTAACTTGACTTGACTTTAAGTTTAATTTACATTTTTTTTTTCAATATTTGATTTTTTAATATATTAATGATAATTTAAAAACTTTATATATCTAATTGCGTAATTCCATTATTTTATGAAACAACGTACAATTGTTTCATAAAATAATGAGACAGTTTTCATAATTTATTTTATTGAACCGTTATAAATAACTAAACATTAAAAAGAGCAACAAATAACCCTGCAAATAGAAAACCTATACAAACATAATTACTCGACAATAAGTCATCCAAACGTTTTTTTGTCAAAACATGTCCTTTTAACCCCAATTCCCTTTTCGGGATATTTTTACCCCAATTGGCGAAATCACAATGTTTTATGGTGTCAAGAGCCGATCAGTGTGAAATTTTCGGATATTCGAGAGTTCTCATGACCCTAACGACCTTTTATCTCTTTTTATTACTAATTACGGATTTTATTTGAAGAGTCCTTTGGTACACATTTAGTAGTCGCTTTGTGTAGACACCGTACATTCGCGCAAGTACTGATAATGTTTTAAATACTTTTGCATACATGTATATATAGAATAATTTGATCAAGGATGAAACTCTATTAATAGTTTTCTTATATTTGGCACTTTTAAAATATTTAAAAATATATGCATGCATCGAATAAAGCTAGCTTATACATAGACCCTTCCTAATAACAAAAGCTTAACCCTTTCAAAGCCCGCGGACTAGTTTTATTATTTTATTAATTTGAATGTTGCAATTTTGCGTATACCTGATCTATGACAATGGGATACCGTACTCGCCAAATCCTCTATTCAATTTTTGCATAAGGGGTCTATTTTAATGTTGAGTATTTGAAACGATAGGCAGATGCAGCGTATAAAATAATCTAATTCGGTGAGCATTATATTTGAATACCAGTTTTAAACCACGTGTTATTTACCTTTACGAACGTACGAGTTATGCTTCATGAACTATGTTTTATTAAAAACATATTTTTGAAAGTAGTGGCGATAAAATTGTTAGTTAATAAAATTTATTTTCAAGTGAAAGTTAGTAAAATATTTTAATGATTTCGCGCATATATTATTGTGGAATAGAAAATTGAACGAAATATTTGGTATCGTACGGTGATAAAAGGGAAATAAGAATGAATTAAAAATATCGTCTATTATTTGCTAGTAGCACATTCATTCTCCCTTTGAAGTTACCGCATTGGAGTGCCTCTTTACTTATCAGATGATCTACAATCAACATTAACATACAATGAAAGCAAATTAGCCGAGTGATTTGTAAGTGGTGCTAGGCGGCACATGTCAAGCACAAAATCATTTCCTTTGTACTCTAAATCTAATCTTAAATCTTTGGTTTGAACTGAAGTGCTAGAAATTCTAATGAGTTTGAAGGGTACACGATTTACTCAATTTTTAAAATGCGTTAGAAACTAAATGTTCGATTTGAAATATTAATCGATTACGCTTCAATTCCAATTTCAAATGTATGACTGCAACGGTTTGTTATTTTTGTATTGATTTATGGCCAGAGACAAAGTTAAAAAGCTAGCGAACGTTTTTTCTTAAATATTTGTGTTTGGAACGGGTGTTTTATTTGTGTCGAAAAATTCGCAAGGGTCGCACTGACAGCGGCGCCGCGAAAAAGGGTTTAGTTATTATTATTAGAAAGTTAGTGGTATTGTTTGATAATGAATTATTGGGTTGAAACGTTTCAGGTACATTAGGTAGGTGAAGGGTTACGTGTCATTGTGCAAAATGACAGTCGAAAGTTTCACACGCGAATGTGCAGTCAGGTAGAGTGAGAAGTGGCAGAATCCATGGGTTTATACTAGTATTTTTTGTAAAGTAGCCAAAGTTCAACTGGTGCGTGTGAGATGCTGGAAAAGTTTCAATCGTGAGTTTTAAGACTTTGTATATACTCGTATATATTTGTAGGGGTATTTATTCATCTCTTTGAATTTTTCACATCACATGTTTAACACTGATTCACTTATACGATTCACTTATATGTTCAAAGCGTTTATATGTACCTACTTACCTATTACCTGATATAATATGACTAATTATAACTTTTATGATTTTTGAACATCTCTACATGTACATGTAAGTACCTACTTCTTGTACTTCATAAAATGTATCTGAGCTTTGTGAAATATAAATGATAGTCGAAACTTGTGATTCGCGTAACAAATTTAGATAGTTACACATATTTTAAACAGTGCTATTACGATTTTCGCAAATTATAACTATGAAATGATAAATTGTATAATTAGAGAACTCTTAACCGGTAAAATTAACATGCGTTAGAAAATTCTAAAAAGCGTAAAGAAAATCTTGAATAAACTTACCTAATAGACCACGCGTGTAACCTCAACGTAACCCCGAGTGCCTCTCAAAGCTTTTGAGTCTTTTCAGCTCCTTAACCCTCTAATAATAATTACACCTTTTTGTCAGTTAACCCTTTAACGCGCCGGTAATTCTTAAGCCCCGCTACCTGACCCCACCGGGTCTGACTTACTTCCTGATCCATTCCTTATTCGAATCGTCTCGGCAGTGCGTGTGCGCAACTAATTCGATCGATTTTTTAATTCGATTTTTTGTTAAGAGTGCAAAATTTGTGATATGGAAATGTTTCTTAGTGAGCTATGGTGGTTTTTTAGGTTGTGTGTGATTATTTAACGTATGTAAGTAGAGTGCCTTATTTTTTTAATATTATCTACCGGTTGTACTGATTCTTAGTATGTGCAGTAGTTATATAATGAGTTATATTATTAAATATACATATCTAAAAAAATAATCAAAAATTTTAGTTCTTTTCTGAAACAGATCTTACAGATTATTTAAGTATTTTGAGTACAGTGATCAACGCAAATACCTTATAAAAATCATTAGGTACATAAATATACCTTACAACAAGGAAAAAGCCTAACGTATCAAGTATATTCTGCAATATTTACCATAACTCCACAAATTCATGTGCCTACTAAACGCATCTTCAGCTAAATAGCTCCGAATTTTCTCCTCCATTTTCCACATCACTCCCCGCATGTAATAAAGAGAAGCATAATTTTATTCATACACGAAATAACAAACAGGCAACGCACGTCAGCAGTTTGTCGACAATAAAAGGCTGGACCAGTCAAGGCGACTGTCCTCCGTATCCTAGCAAAAGATGATACGCTGTTATTTCCAACATATTCCAATATATTATTTTTTATTGCCCACCCTCCGAGGAGGTAGGGGGGAGTCGCGTCATGCGTGATATTTGATATAAAGTCGGAACTCAACTTCGTTATGCGATATTCTTTTTTCAAAGGACAATGGCTTCGACGTAACATATTTTCGAGTAGATGGAGGATATTTTTCTTGAGCTACTCGGATGGGTCCAATTATTCCTAACATGAGACTGTTTTCAATGCGAGTTTGTTAGTGGAGTTACTCGCGGCGTAAAGCGTAGCTTGTTAGCGATAGTATTGTGTAGTTAGTATTTACGTACGTTTTATTATGTTTGTATTGAGACAAAATAAGTTGAGATAGTTGTTTGGTTTATTATTGGAATATATTCGGATATTTCCAACAATATACACACACACACACCCTGTATATTGTATGTATAATATATTTTTAAAAATAGAATATAATATTTATATACCTATATATTTAATATGTTGTTATATTTAATTTGTTTTTATATATTTTATTACATTTCTTTTTTTTCTTGTTATACCGCCATCGCTGCTTTTCAGACTTCCCGAAGGTTGGCTGGTAGAGAATGCATATAGCATTAAGTCCACCTTTGTACACTAGATTAAGGTACAAAAGAATAAATAATAAAATAAATATATCACCCTACAAAGTTTGAGCACTACTATTAGCATTCAATTATATTATTTTAAGAATTTGTCAAATACCTACTTGATTGTCTGGCGGAAAACATTATTTTCTTACCTACAAAAAGATTTCTATAAAATATTACATAAAGTAAGTTAATAATTGAAACACATAATATTGTACGTCAATTGCAAATTAATGAACACTTTGTAGATTTATACTAATTAAAGCCGACATTTCTTACTAATCAAAGAAGTTAGTATTTTATTACAATATTCAAAATTATGGCTCAAATTCAAATTGACTCCAGATAAACCCAACATGGCTTCGTTGGCAAAATCCGGTCGGCCATGTCATGAATGTGCAAATAAATCCGCAGTAAATAAGGGAGAGGGTGTTGGTCAGTCGGGCCCGCCCTCCGGGGGCAGTTTGCCGGTCAAAATTACCCCGTCGATAGTTGGAGGGTTGCCCTAACCGTTGTTACAGTTAATATTTGGATTAATAATATTTTTCGTAACGAGTTTTTGAAATTGCACACACCTTTCTACTTTAAGGTATTTGGTATATCCAGTTAAAAATAATACTAAATTAAAATTAAACAAGGTACGTTTAATGAAAATGCACTTATTTTAATAAATAGACCATGCATAATAACAAAATTTATCCATGCAAAATAAAGTCATGAAATTTAGTGACCAATTTAATTTTGTTGTAATCTTACTTAACTGTACCAACTTATAATGGTTTTTATACTTTGGTACTGTCAGTTATGAGCGAGAGAAATGAATTACCACTTGTCTTAATAAAGAAGTATCGTAAGCAGATATCTACTCGATAGTACTTCAAGTTTACGAACGTCTTCCAATCCGCACTTAATTACCTATAATAAGACATCTTTAAATAGTCTAAGAGTGTGTTTAATATATTTTATTCGGGACAGTTTAACTGGAAAAATTGATAACGACAATATATACAGAGAACACTCTTCCGTAACTGTACTAACAGTGACATAGTGCGTAAAAATTATTACTCGTTTGCACATATTAAGTGTGACATGGAATAGAATATTCTTTATTGTAGGTATATTTACACGAATACAACTAAAGTATATATATATTATATATTAGAAGAGTGTGCAATAGACGACCTTATTGCAAAGCATTAAGTAGCGATCTCTTTCACATAACCTATGCATAGAAAAATAACTTCAAATTCAAAATTCAAATTATTATTATGTGCAAATTTATAGTATTATTAACTTAAACGCTTTCTAAAAAAGAACTTAATACGCTTTCTACAACAATAGTAGAATTTTCTTCTGTGTCGTGGGTGCCATAGACACACACATACACGAATACACAAACACCCAGACCCGGAACAGAATTCTAAATTCATCATTTAGATGTCTGTCTGGCCGGGAATCGAACCCGGGACCCATTCGCATCAGACCGGTATGGTAACAGTACCGCCACGCGGGTCGTCAAAATATACCTACATATGTGAGAAACTAAATGAGAACTTAAGAAAATAATTATATAAAATTTACAGAATTGTAGCTGTGATAACCCTAAGCGGGGGTGGGAATTGTAGCGGTTGGTTAGGGGTGGCGGGGGACAGTGACCGCGACATTTGTACCGTCCGACTTCCTACACCCATCGTGTGTTACTTTAAACATACTAGATTTTGCTCCGTTCAAATTATTTAATACAGTGACAGCGTTTATTGAAAAATTATAGGCATTTTATATGTCTAGATATAGACGCTGGAAAGCGTAATTGCTGTTACTCAAAAAAATAAGGAGCTACTCTCACAAGAGTAAAAAAATATATATCTTTGAGAAAAAATCATAAATTTATATTTTTCGGACCTAAAAAATAAATTTATTTTCAGTCTTGTGCAGAGTTGCATTTTTTTAAATAATTTAAAACAATTATACTTTCCAGCTTCCATATGATTTATTTAATTAAACTTAGAGTACAACATAGGTACTCTAAGTTTAATTAAATAAATTGTTCGTCAGAAATTACAAAAATTATGGCGTTTGATTTTACTAATCCCTTCATGTATTAAATATTTTTAATACCTACATTAAAAAATATAATAATTCTCGCCGTATAGATAAATCCTTCTTTGAGAAGTTTAGAATAGAAAAAATAGAGTTTTAAAATGGTGAATATAATATTAAAAGAAAATGATTATTATTAACTATTAATATTATTAACTAAAATTATTATTAAATTATTCATTATTATTAAAAACAATATTCTATACAGGCTATTTTATTAATTGACAAGTTTAGAGTATTTCGTACGCCACGAGGGGTGGGTTGGTGGGAGGAGAGTGGGGTGGCGGGGCGCAGTGACCGCGACATTTGTAGCGTCCACCCCCTCGCCAGATACGCTGCAACGTTCTCAACTTTGTCCGAAGTTATTGATTAGTTTAATGTTTTAGTAACAGAGTAGAACGAAGTATGAAGTTTTTCTGCAAAATAATAAAATAGTTTGCATTTTTGCATATTAAAGATTAATTCAGTAGTTTTTGTTTGAAGCGCATAGAACACACATAATGATAGCAAAAAACAATTTAACGTTGATACCAATAATATTAAAAATATATTACACTTACATTTATAAGAGGAGTAAGTCTAGGTACCTATATAAAATAAATTTCTATTTTTAGAAAAAAGTTGTACCTTTCTCCATATATTTCTATGATGTTGCTTTCTGAGTAACTTAATATTACACTAGATCTAATAAAAATAGTAACTATAACTTTTTGTTTGCTGTTATTTTTACTACCGTCGTAATCCTTATAGGTACGATTTTACAGACCTCTACTATTTATTTAAGTAGTATATCTTAACAAAGGTTATTATTGAAGATATTATCGATAAACCATAAAATAACTGGCAACTAACAAAAACATTTTTCAATATGGCGTCCCCAAGCCGATAAATCAGCTTCGCGTAATTCATTCGAATATGGAACGAGGAGGAATCAATTAGAGCGCGCAGATTTCCAACTGGCCGAATGGCCAATAAAGGCAAATGGCGCGATGTTACATTTGAATCTACGCATCTAGTATATCCTGATCTCTGGTCGACTACCACGTTTCCTCTATCCCTAAGCGTTAGTATGGAGGAAGGGAGGAGAGGGAGCTCTATAATAGTGGTCGGGTATAGTTACTTTACGATGCCATTAGCGTGTTTGCCGTTGGGCCGGCATTCATTTTTGCTGACAACGCTCTGGCCGCTTCTCTTATTGGGTTGGTTATGTTATTACTTAAAGGGTTGTAGAGATTAAATTTTTTGTATCGTTTTTCCATGTCCCAGTAATGTGTTTGTAGCCTCTTATTTAATATTAGAAAAAAACTAAACAAAATCATTATAATTAAGAATTCCATTTTCCATTAAAGAAATTTTTAATGTACCTATGTAAATCCTTGATGTACTTAAATTCAAACTATTTTAAATTGAACTCTAAGTTATATACAAGTTATTAATTAAATAGCTACATCTTGTATGCCAAACTGCCCATTCGAAGGCTAAGAATGTATCGTGTACATTATTTGGATATTTTTGTAAGGTACAAACCATTAACTCTACCGTGATATATGGACGTACGAAGCCGGTATTCTAATATAATCAGCTTCTTGATTTTTATTTAAGCGAATAAATAAGTCTACAAATTTAACTTGAGTATTTTGCCCTGCTTTACCATAAGTATAAAGGAAAATTTAAAGTTTATGGTCAAATCCTTGGTGGTTCGACTTCAGATACGAAAACGAAAGAAACGTTGTTGTACTGTCTTATTTTGGCGACATACTAGTCTAGAAACTGTTATTCAAAGGCATCTTACTCATATCGTACCATCACGTATACCTTTAAACCTATTTTGGATTAGATAGAGCAATATTTAAAAATACTAAGTATATAAGTTACTAAATCTTGTTCACAAAACTGCCCTGCGATACATTGGCTTCGGCTACTTTCGTTACGAGCCATTAACTCCACCGTGAGATATGGTCTTACGGATAGTGCACTATTCCACTTGTTTGTTGAATTTGTTTTAAAGAATTGGCGACGATGCCATATTTACTTTTATCTTTTTATTTCAAAAGTAATAAGTAGCAATGTTGGTTATGAAGTTTTTAAGTAATATTTTTTCAATGATATCTAATAGATAAGCTTAAGTTAAATGAATTAACCAAATTTAATCAACCTATTTAGGTTGATTAAAAATGACCAACAAAGAAGTAAATTTA
Organism: Urbanus sp. 3 SS-2014; assembly: GCA_018252035.1. NCBI lineage: Eukaryota > Metazoa > Arthropoda > Insecta > Lepidoptera > Hesperiidae > Urbanus > Urbanus sp. 3 SS-2014. Next base: position 11,335 of record DWMA01000243.1, read on the forward strand.
TACAAAGAAAGAAAACAGAAAGTGGAGATTTATTCGAAAAACGTAAGCACTAAAACATATTAAGATTAAATATGATGGTAATCTTTAAAAATTAAAAAAAAGTTATAAAAGTTACTATAGTTGAGTACCTACATACATTAACATTAAATTTAATATAAATATTTTTATGGTAGCATTAATTTAGTGTTAGATACCAATAGGTAATAAAATAAATAACTAAAAGGCTAATGCAATATACAACCAAGTATTCCCAATTCGTATTTATATTAAAATCACGCTCCAAATATTATTTAACGTAGCGTATTATATCCATTGCTCATAATCGCCGGTCACCATAACGACGATAGCCAGGCAACGCCGTATTAAACTATATAGCTACAGTATAAGACATGATTTCCCCTGACAAAAGTACAAAGGGTACGATCACCGGACATGGAATAAGTGAACGACTGGATATGCCATTGCCATTACTTTTTAATCTGTTGATAAATTACTTACTAAAATATTTTCGGACTAAGAATAAACTTAAGACGTTCCCATCGAAGTTATCGATTTCGGCACGTGACTATAATGAATTATTAGAGTTAGACTATATTATAAACTGAAAGACGGACGGGTTTTTTTAATTTAAAAAAATAACGACGATTGAATGACGCAATTGGGTTAAAAGGCGGTTGTTTTTCTAAAACTGCACATAAAATTTGTATTCGTATTGATATTAAAAATATTGAGTGATTTTTTAGAATTTAACCTTGCATCTACAAAATAGGTACATACTCAATATCTTTTCAGAAATAATACATATCACTTTTCCAACTGAGACTCAATAAAAGAATTAACATATTGCGTAGTAAATAAGATAAAATAATTAGAATAAATCAATGAAAATATTTTATAATTCGTTAAAGACTTTTCATATCCAGACGTAAATTAATCCGCGTTCACCGAGGTAGCAGGACAGTTAATATATTTGAAGTAAGGTAGAAAAAGGGTTTCTTACGCTACCTTTGTGCGGGGATGCCCTTTAGTGGGATCTAATAAAACCTTGTTACGGCCAAAGGGATACCAATTCCAATATTGAAAGTGTTCTTTTACATGATATGGAATTTAGGGACTTCTTTCTGATATTAAATCGGGGGAAATCTCGTTGCTCTAACGGTACAAGATAACCTTATATAATGCTATGTAGTGGTTTTGATATGTGATTTTCCGAGAATGGTTTTAACGTAATTCGCTGAAAGGGTAATATTATTTTTTCGTACACTGATTAATGGTCTTTTATTTTATTTATATGATCGAAGGAGCAACCGAGCATGCAGTCCACATGATGGTAAGTGACCACTACCGCCGATGGACATCTGTAATC
>DWMA01000244.1:0-12693 GCA_018252035.1 Urbanus sp. 3 SS-2014
ACATTTCTGAATTTAGTAATAATGATTAAATTGTACGGTGAAAGCTCAGATAAGAGGGTCAAAAACTTAAATCCATCCAGTTATTTATTTCTCAATTCTGAGTCTACATACATTCTTCGTTATCCACCTTATTTCATAAAAACGACAATCTCTCAATTTAATATCTTAAAATTTAGTTTTTAAATTAAAAAAAAAACTCCAACGCCGATATGGCCACATTATTAGAAACTCCCACACACCGTATATCTACTTGAAGCTTTACCCGCCCAAATTACTTTTTAAAATTCTGAATACGGCCAAATTAATATAAAGCTAGCATTATTATTGAGTGAATAGATCTAAGTTATTTAATCGCAATTTTTTTTAATGTTGAAATAATCCAATAAGACAAAAATAAAAGTGAATTTATATAAGAATTAAAAAGCTTTAACCTCGTAGCTTTGCACTGAGATTATGGTCCTTTAGGTATAAAGAAACGGACATGTGTATAGGAAGGTACCCAAATAATAGATTTCTGTGACGATTTAATTGAATATTAAATCCTTCCATCAATTACGCATGCAAACCATCGTATTTTCTTAGAACTTTAAACTACAAAGTTACAAAAGCTCTCATTTATCTTCCTACGCTTAGCAACCTTTCAAACAACTTTGTATATGTTGTAAATTGATCAATTATTTAGTTAAGCTGTGAAATATTTCACATAAATTTGGATAATTGCTTGAATTTACATTGTTATATTCAAGTTAATAAATTTACTTAAGTTATTAAACTGTTTAATATTCATATATCATGGACAGGATTAATAAAATTTTCTTACCAAAACCACATGTGTCCAGATTTCTCGTGGGAGCTGAGCGCACATATTCGCACTGAGTACTTTCGCATTTCTGTAAAAACAGTAAATATACAGATTAACTTTAAAAGTACGCATATAATAATTATTATCTGTGAAAAATAATTTAATTACGCGACATTTTTCCTTTGTAGTGTGAATAGAATATTAAAACATATATTTATTATTATACGTTGCCCGCATTGTCCTGATATTTTTTTAATAATTTACATTTTTTTATTAGATTCGTCTAGCAATTTAAATACAAAATTACGTTCAATTTATTTGGTAATTATTTCAGTAATTACAGTCTGTGTATGGGCATTCATTAATTTGACCATTGTCGCGGATCATTTCTTGTAAATATTTAACAGGTAAAGGTCAAACATGTGTATTGTACGTAATAGAGTTGTTCGAGTTCAAAATTATTTCCGCATAGTGTTCAACCTTTGATAATGTTGATAAAATAACACAATTCCTTCTCGCGCGTAGTAAGAGGCAATCGACTGCACAAAAAAACCAAAAGGTACCTGCTACTTGCCATTTTTTAAACAGACGGGAAATTAGTTTTAAGTGGCCATATACGTATCGGTCTAGCTATGAATCAAACATGTACATGATAGCATTTAAATAGACAAATAAATGGCATTTAAATTAAATTTTTATGGCTAGCTTCCTTGCTGGCATGCTTGCGTGCCTGCTTCCTTGCTTGCTTGCTTGCCAATAGCTGATATAAATTATGTTCCATGACTGGACAATGTTCATAACGCGAGCGAAGTCTAGTAAAGAAAGCCTAGTAGAAATCTAGTAGACAAATAAATGGCATTTAAATAAAACAAGGGTTCTATCTGAAGTCAATCACGGATGCATTCTTTCTTCCGAGGAGGATGATCGTGTGATTATGAGTGAGCGAGCAACCCCACCCTTCCAGCGAAACACAAGAACTGCTTCATGCTGGAAATAGGAGTATCGGAAAGGGCATAGTAGGTAGGTACCTCTACGGTAGAGCCATACTTATTATACCTTCCGTCTTGCACCTTTCGTGCTTGATTGCTCGCAGTTATATTTATCCACGTATACTCGTAGACATGAGATTTTTTGTCTGACATAACTTTAAAATATCTTGTATGACATCAAGAGAGAGTATTTATTGCATAATAAATCTATAAACACTGTCTTTCACTGTTATTTAACCATATTTGACATAGACAATTGGCCTTGTTCAATAAAACTTCTCATCAATCGAATTATCTTAAGTAACTGAACCCAAGAATTGAACAATAGGGAACTGTCATACAAATACCGGTGAAAGTTGTAGAAACTGTGATTTAAAGATGTAAAGTCTACATTCAAACGAGTATTAGGAATGACTTTGACAAATATTACGGTACAAGATGGTAATTATTTAATGAGAGAAGACATTTATTTGCCTTATGTCACCATTGTTTTGTCAGATTTAAATATTTAGATTTGTATATGTGTTTGTCTCTCTGCGTAATCATTGTGTGTACGGATTTTGAATTTACTGACGACTTGTGTTAAGTTTGTGGTTCGAATTCCGATGAAAACAAGATACATTTTGTTTCCTTTACAAAGATAAAATAAAATGACAAACCGCTTAAATCTAAACTAGTAATAAAAATTTAAAACTTTTGTTACTTTGTGAAAATAGGCACTAAAAACTAATCTAGTAAGTCATAAAATGCCCAATTATAGTAACAGACAATAATCACAATGGTTAGTTTAGATATAGATATAGGTACTCCTTTCTCTTTAGCCAAAATCATTGCGAGGAAATATGGAAGGAACCTACAATCCCTTTCATCAAGGAAGTATCGCCACTCGGAAGTATTGCAATGGGATACTTGTCACAAGATGTTGTTATATAAGTACCTACCTACTGTAAAGGTGTGGAGAGAAAGATGTGACTCTTCTCCATTTAGGGTCTAAACAAACAGAAAGTTCACGTTTATTCGAGCTAAGCGATTTAAGTTTCTGTGATGCTTTATATGAAGGTGACAGATAAAGAAATAATTACTTACAAAAGCATATTGAACAAAATAATTTCAGCTGTTATTGCCATCATGATAGTTAACTTTGAAAGTTTTTAAGCAAATATATATTTAACTAATGATACACATACGTTAGCAAAGCTCTGATGATGATAAAAGATAACCTTCACAAAGATATATTGTAGTAAAAATGTACCTACCTATTAGACTCATTTCGAACTGCATTAGAATCGCTAACTATTTGGTTCAGGACTTAAGGAAAATAGGATAAAGTGGCCGCGTTTCTTAGTAAAAACTATAAAAGTTAAGACTACTTGATGTAACTAATAGGTACCTATTTTAGTAAAACTGATTGATGTAACAAACCTAAACTTTTTACTGATAACTTTCTATAACTAAATAATCAATACGTTATTTGGGATTCACGCAAAATGAACACCTTCATTCCATCTAATCAGAAAAGTGCGTCTTAGGCAATTTACATACAATATATATCTAATAACATATCCATTCTCTCAAAACTGTAGTCATTATTGTTATGAGAACAAGGAAATATCTCCACGAGCGGAACGTCATAACATCAGTCATATGACTTAGCCGTGGGCGGGAACTGCCTGTTACGTCACCAGCTTTCACTAGCAGACGTAACCTTTCTTTGCGTGACCTGCGAACTATCACGAACGTCTCTGCTAGTAATAAGTTCATGTATTGAAGCACTTTGCACCTTTATTATTATAATGGTCTGGTGCATGGTTCATGATCGATGTTCATTTACGACTTACGTCTCTACATAGTTAGTTTTGATGTAACAATTGAAACCCGAAATTGAATAAAAAACACAATATCGAAGATTTATAGTACCCATGGGAAGCAGGGGTGGGTCACTAGTTATGCATATAAACCTTCCTCTTGAATAAGCTGTCTATTATTGATGACCGCATTAAAATCCGTTTCATAGTTCTATTTGAAATCTATTTACATACGGCGGCGGCATTTTTTTGTATTATGTAGAGTCGAGTATGTTTAACAGTGTCAACGCAATTGAATGACCAAAGAAGCTACTACCTTTGAAATAACTACATACCTACTAATTTAACTTAATTTATATATTTAGAATAAGAATATTACGTATATAGGCAAATTTGTTAAATGTTTTATTAAGTGCTTCTAATTAATATAACTACAATATTTAAAAGTATTTTAAATTAAACTAAATTAAAAACTTAGTTTAATAAAAAATAAAATGTCATCATAAAAAGTTATTCTTCTCTTAATATCGTAGAAACTTAACTTCAAATTAAGGCCAAATTAAAAACGTTGTATGTAACGGATATTGAGAAAAACGATTGAAATAAGTTGAAATATTAACCGAATTATTCTCAGTGGATTTAAACTAATTTCGCATTAACCGTTTACAAATCAAACAAGACAAGAACATTATAATGTGATATTAAGTGAAGGTCGGACAAATAAAAGTCGTAATCATTTATAATAGTTTTAATCTGGTCTCGGCCAAGTTCAAGTCGGTACGTTAAAAAACTTAAGTGGGTTGTAGGAGGCGGATCATTACATCGATGATTAGCCTCGATGCGTGGTTGCGACACCTTCCGTTCTTGTTAGATAGCATTTGGAAGGCTTGCTGTGATAAGTGTCAGGAAAACTAGAGAAACTGACAAGGTCGTTGTCGGTCATAAACGAAGGAAAGAAACAGACTCGTAATATAATATAAGATATATTTTACTGCCATTTTTAGGATAAGGACTAGATTCACAAGTTGTTTAATTTGTACTTAGTTCCCTGTTTATTACAGTAGACATAAAATACATTTGTGAACAATATAGACTATATTACATCAGTTCAAGAGGTGAATTTATCTACGCCCGTAACAAATTTTCTTGGTCTACGCCAACGTGACTCCTATTGACTAATTTCTATTAGGACTCTATTTGGTTTCTTAGTCTATGTTGCCGTCAGTCGTTGCGCTCGTTTTTTCTTTTGAATGGAACAATAAAATGAGGCTTAAAAAGTATGGATCAATAGGTAGGTATAGTCAAATTAATAATAGCTACCTATTTTAGTAAAACTGGTTCAGAGAGCAAGTATAGGTATGTCGAATTGTTTAATATTATTTTATTTAGTTATTCGATACAGTTTTTGTGAATGTAATTGAAATTATTAGTTTTAGTCATTTCAATCTAGATATTTTTTGGGTAGTCGAAAAGTGTTTTGATAACTCGAACTTGTGCAAATCTGCGCTTTGTAGATTAAAAAGGTGGTATAAGCCAAGAGAAGCTCTACTAATTATAATCTCTATGTATATAACCATAAGCATTGAAACGTTTTTTTAATAAACCACAATAATACATGACAAAAATATGGAAATATGCAACGTATTATAGGCATACAACGATTTTTGTTCACCAAAATTTGGCTTTACGGAATAAAGTAATACGTGGGTTCATTAATATGTCTGCAGCCCTTTTAAATCTCAGTTTTCAGGTTGGTACGAGTTAATGACCGATTTGAGTTTTATTTTTTAAATTGTCCATAAGACCTTGCTTCGTGACGGATGTCTTAATATATTCTCCCACGCACGCACATAGTCAAAAGCAATCGAAGTAATGATAGTTTAGAGGTTTAAAACTTGGCGTCCTAAAGGGTAAATCTGAGGATCAAATCCCAGGCACACTCTAATTTCTAATTCTTCAAAAACAGGTGCGTTTAAAAAAATATAAAGTATCACTTATTAATATAAAGGGTCAAAGGAAACCATTGTAAGGAATCCTACACACCTGAGAGGTTTTTGATAAAAGCAAATTCTCAAAGGTTTATAAAGTTTAATATGCACTTGGCCAGCGCACTGATGTGGACTAAATCTGTATGTTGATCTATATTACCAAGAGATCCGTGCTCAGTGGCGGGAACCTCATTTTACGTCTCTGCTATATTGTTTACTTCTTTATTTGTTGTTGATTATCAAATGGTAATTTTATAATCATGATTGTCTAATTACACTTTAAAAATTGCATCCGGGGACCTTCACACCTTAGCATATACAAGTAGCCCCCGAGACTATGCGTAACTGATTGTCGTGCGGTTAGGTGAACCCTAATTGATAGTCAGAATATGACAGGAAACTAACTTAAAGTGCACCCACAGTCAGGTCATTATTAAGCTGACCTATTGAACTTTTAGGTAATTTTGCGGGCGTAAAGCTAAATTGCTATATAACTAGTAAACTGAGTGAAGTGATAGATCGGTTATTAATAGTTTTACGTAAGAGACCTACGATAATACTAAACAAATTTAGTCTCAAAAGTGTGTCTTAGTTTATAAATGATTCAAAAATGAATATATAAGAAGTAGTATTTTTACCGCCGACATTTTTTATCGAGACTATTATTTTAACATTTTGTGTCATATACACGCTTGAATTTGAATGGTTTAGAAATGAATTAGTTATTATTACTAGTTACTAAGTATTATAAAATTTTTGGAACATGCAGTTCATATAGGTACTTTCACGTTGAAAAATCGAAACATACTAGTTGTTATTGTATTCGTAACGTGTTTAGGCAAAGTATTCCTTTTATTAGTCCAACTTCATTACTTTATAAAATTTTCACAGATAATTCATCAATTTTAGAGTAATCATTACATGCCTATTATATTTCTTGCTTATTATAGTATTTCTTTAATAAGTTTAATTTTCATTCGTTATTGCATTTAATTTCTTTCGTTATCGGTATCTACATGTACCGTACCTTATTTCCATTAGCAGTAGCGATGAGATCGTCCATGAGGAGCTGGCCCCAGGCCGCCAGCATGCTGGTCACGTAGTCATGGTCTGCGGGCTGGGTGACTTGGGCCACGGCGTGCACCGCCAACGCTGGCTCCGGCAGGTGAGGTGGTGAATGGGGTGTAGAGATACCTGGTAACAAATACAATGAATGTACCTTGAACTTTCATATTTAATTATACTTAACTCTATAATTATCACAGATGTCCATGGGATCAGATGGGAAAAAATTTGCATGGGAGCATGCTGTCCTCCTGAACTGAAGTAGCACCGCTACGGTCCATGTCTCAGACAGGATGTCCTATTTGAGCTCGACGCGTGCGGACCTTGAGGACAAAGTTGGCACATATCTAAGTGTCTCTCTTAAGAAGGATGAAGCTTTAAACCAGAACACAACTTAGTAAAAGGTTACACTGTTGTTGCAGAAATAGGCATGCCAAAGGTGCCTGTTGAAACCTAATTACTAAGGTTTCTGCTACCTCAGGTTGTAATGCAAGACGAATGAGCCTTGAACTTTTAATGAACGCTAAACAGCGTCTGGTCTAAGAAGATTCGCTGACAACCACGAGTATGATTGACAGACAGAATACGTGACTGTTTGGTACTTTAACCTTGAGATGGAAAGATGTTTGACCTACAAATTAAGCTATCAAAAATACAGAATCTCTAGGACAAATATTAAGCTAAATATAGCTAATATTAAGATAAAGCTTAAAGCTTTAGTACGTTAAACAAGGTTATACGAAGTATTGTTACTAAGTAAATAGTATCTAACTGTTTGTATAATATTCTCGTATGACTGATTGGCACCCTAAGTTCAGTACTCGATGTGAAAATATATGTACCTAAGGAGGTTATTGAGAACTGTAATCCTCTACTGTTTCGTATCTTTTTTTCGCAAAAGTCGAGTGGCTAGAGGGAACCAGGGAAATTAAAATAGCTATAGCCTATAGACGAATGCATCACGATCGCTACCAACAGGGAGAAATGGTAACGTGTCGCCGCAAGCAATATCAGCCTCCACATCCAAGACCACAGGAAGACCACGACCGCTCTGAGAAGAGCGTAATGATAAATACGAACATTTTTGTCATTGTTACGACAAAATCCACTTACTCGGGTAGGCTGTGTTGTTCCAATGCCTTTAAATTTCTTCTAAATGTTTCGAGCACAGCTTTTGATTTTTTTATTTCATGAAATGTTGTTGAGACGGTTTATCATTTCCTTCTATAGTGGAGGCGGACAGTTCTTTATCTCAAGTCAGACAAATTACAGGCTTTAGCGATTAACACTCGTAATTATTAACAGATGGTTCATTTGATTTATTTCTTGATTAGAATGATAGGAAGAGTTTTGTTGCACCATCGCATTTACTCTCAGTCTTAAGTGTACCTACATATTAATCTGACTGAATTACATTATCATGGCTTTTAGGTATGTACCTTCATTACGTGTATAATTGCGTAAGCATAGGTACTCGTAATTTAACGGACATTTAAAGTACCTATGTGTAATTGTATACATATTTATTTTATTTAGATGCGTAAAAGCATATTATTGACCGATTACACTTTTTATACCAAATTGTTATATTAACATGAATATATTTAATTATTCATTCATATTATTATCTGATAATAGCAGTCATTCCCACATCAGCTACCTAGTGTTTATGAAAATAGGTAATTAGTAGTCTTTGTGAAGATATAATTTTATTTCAGATCAAGAAGATAATAAAATGTCATGAGTATCATTTTTGGTTTAACAACATCTTTAGCATCTAATTACTAACATCTAGTCACATACGTACTCTAATCTAAAAATAACAAACTTGTTAACGTGTGAAGTAGTTAATGATATTCGATTCACTATTTGCTAAATCCGTTGAAGTTCCGATAAAGACATTTTCTTAGAACAGCCTTTTGAAAAAAAATCATTAAATCTATATACCTACTCTTGGATTATATTAATACACACCCGCATTTTACGACCTAAAATCCTGTATTGATATAATTTATTTAAATAATGTGATTATAATACTTGGTCTAATAATTGGTCTAAAATGTTTTTGGCTTCTCAACTGTATAATTTTTATACATCCTTACTTGTTTCATTAGTAAAAAAAGCATTCTTAATTAATACTAGAGTCAGGTACAGTAACGTGTGTTTGATGATAGTGTGTATTTGATGTGAGATATTTAAACCACTCTAATAAACCTGTAGTTATTCTAGAGCAATGGACGCTATTAATCATCGAATAAACAAAATTTGTGGGTAGGGCTAACCTTTTGGAAGCAAAATCTTAAACGAGATTGAAGTATCGGAACGAATATAGGATCGAATAAAACTATTCGAATAATTGTAACGTGTTATTAAATCATTATGTCTGTTTGTGTAAAGGTTGTGCGAAGTGGCATTGACTTAACGTTTTCGGTTATACCAAGGACTATGAACAAGGAATTGGCGTATTAATTAACCTTTTTCAATTCATAATTTGTAATTGTAGATCGATAAATGATAAAAAATAGCAAAAAGTTAAATTACAGGTGTTATTGATGTCGGTAAAATTATATTTCAAAATTTGGGTGTAATTGCATTAAAAATTAGGTGATTATCGATATCATTTAATTTATTTTTAGGCAAAAAACTCTAAATATTATACACCAATGCAAAAAATATTTATACAATCCATCTATCCAAATAATAATAATCATAACGATTTCTACTTTTCTACTCTAATCTTTTTACGCTTTTCCACACTACGATCTTTTTTTGTGTCATAGGTGTAATAGTAATACAAAGAATAGCCCAAAAGCAAAACATAAATCTAAACTAATCATTTAGGAACCTATCTGGCCAGGAATAGAACTTAAAAACCATCGGACGTCAGACTGGTATGATGAGAGCTACGCCACTCAAATCAACAAAGTAAGATTACACAGTGTGTAATATTTAATATATAAATTAATTATACAAAGTAATTTTACAAACGTGACGCAACCAAGTGTCCTGGCTTGTAATAATTGCTAAGTTCATTTTGCATAACTTAGCGTGATTGTTAGTGCTTTGTTCATCGTCGTTTGTAAACACGCATCACAATGAATCCGATCGTGATCGAAGACAATAGTTAGCTCAAACTGTGTAGTGCAATTGTTACTTTGATAATGCCTTTATCTAAAAATAATTTAGCAGTTTCCTTTCGAGACAAAAAGTGTGAAATTGTAACGCTTTTTACCGAAAATTGTCCAGCAGTTTTCGTCAGAAACAAAAAATGCGTTCACATTTGACATTACTAAATTCTGTTGTTGTCTAGGACATGCACAAAGACAAGTAAACTAACAACCAATTTGTATTGCGGGTGTTTGAGGAAGATAGAAAAGGTGCCTACAATAAGCATCAGTATAGGTTACTGGCGATTGTCTAAGAATATGCCTCCCCAATGGCGGTGTGACACCTATGCAGTAAATGAGCATGCAGTCCATTGTGTTTTTTATAATTTAGGAATAGTAAATCAGCATGCGACTTCACCTGATGGTAAGATGGCCGCTGTTTTTAAAATCAAGTTGGTGTGCCTCGGATAAGTATGTCTCTCTTACACTTATTGTATTTGAAGGAATCTCACGTGCGTCACAACGTGGTCATATATGCAGAAATACCTTACCATCAGCGTAGTTCGCCGGCAGTAGCCTCAGGAACACGTCACCCCGTCGTCCCCAAGGGCGGTGTCGCACGTTATTGCACTCGCCGCTCGCGCTGCGATACTTCGACGGCGGACATGGCGTGTTGCTGACCTCATCCTCTTCTGATGAGCAATTTTGCCTGTGGAATGAAAACTGATATAAGCATAGCTTGATGTTTTGATGACAGAAATATCCAATAGGGAAATACCAAATGCCAGAAGAGCTGAGTTGCCTAAGGTTTTATTTTTATTTATTTTATGTTATGGTGTTACTGCTGTTATTTCATCAAAGTTTGTTATAGACCACCATTCAGATTTGCATCATTGTGAATTGACTTGTAGATAACCAGTAAATATGTATGTAGTGTTTTACATTTTGGACGTAAACGTATATACTTATTGGTGAATATTGGGTGACTTACCTAATATACGAGGCAAACAATTGATCCTATGGATTCACATGTGTGATGGGACTCAGATAGAGTCCCTGGTCTATATGGAATTGGTTACAGGTGTCCATAGGCAGCAGGGACATAAAATCAAATCATGACAGAAAGACTGCATGCCTATTTGCTGTTTAGTTCTTATTAAACTTTTTCATATAGGGCCAACGAGTTCAGGAAAACACTTAATTTAAAATCCTTTTGGCTTAGACATAAAATTAAGTCAATGTGTTGCCAAGACATCAAAAATTACATCAGATAATGTAAGGTACTTGTATACATAAAGGTGAATAGCACGAGTGGAATACTAAATTAATGTAATCCATAAAGTTACCGCATCTATTTGATTATTTCTATCAAGAATTCAACTGCCTATAGTTATAAATATCTTAGACTACAAAGTAGGTAATACCTACGCGATTTTAACAGAATGACTTGATAATATCTTTTTTATTATTAGTAACATTAAAGGAAACAAACAGTGTCATAAATAAGATCAGTTTTTTGCTAATTTAAAAAATAATTTTAATATTAATTCTTTAAGATCTATCTTTTGATCAAATGGAAAGATAAGATCTTTTAAGTGAAGTGGCTTATTTCAATCACATGGGCTGTGTTAGAAATCAGATTAGATGATTGACTACTTGAAAAAATAACCTTAAACTCCAAAATAAATTAAATTTAAGATACATATATGAATAACTTACGCGTCGCTAGCGCCGAGTTGAAACCGCCTTTCTAAGGCTAAAGCTTCGCTCACGGCTCTCCTCAAGTCGCTCGGCACTGCTTGGATATTGCTGTCGTCTACTTTATTCTTCTGCGCGCTCGTGTATGTTAACGTTAATGCCAAGAATAGTAGACATCGTCGAAATCTGAAACAAATGAAGAATATATCATAATGTGCTAAAAGTGATAGAACTTTGACGTTTGCGAGGATTTCATAGTCTATTTCTGCTTTATATTGCTAGATACTGTTGCGAGATGCAGTTTCGGTAGTGTATCTGTAAGCAGTTTCCAAAATACGAAAAGAAATAGATTTTATAAAATCTTCATTGTGTAAAACTAGATCAAAGCCGAAAGAAGAAATAGTTGAACATTTTCATTTACAAAAAAAGTTACACAATTTGGAAGTAAGTACGTTAGTTTCTACAATTAGATTTGTATAAATAACCAACTATGTATTGCAATAAGCAACAATTACCGGGTAGTATAAAAATTAGCGGGCATGCGGGCTTAATTCTAGTAATGTCATACTCGTAACAAATTATGTCACATAAGCAGATGTGACAGTTAAAGCCGTATCAAGTGTGACTGCACAATGTGACATTCCATTGTAAGAAAAAAAGCGGGCGTATCGGATGTAACGATTAGTTTTTTGTAAAGACAATGTCAATGACATAAGTTAGAAAGTAAATATGTAGCAACCGGTACGCATGGTGTTATGGAGATCGTCGATAAAAACGAAAGCCATGGTTGTGGTGACTTCGTCACTTGCGGTCTGAGCACATACTTCCGATATCTACATTAAACGTTATAAATAAACATATGTAATAAAATCATTAGTTCAGTTTAATGTCTTAATCATCGTCGCTATCGTTAATATCTTTTTTATACTCTAATCAATGTATTCACAACTTTTTGTTACCTCATAATGTCTCATTTACGTTTAAAGCAAGAGCAGTAAAGAATAATTAAAAAAAACGAAGATTAAAAAATATTTAATAAAAATTGTGTCTTACTAATAAGCTGTTACTTCAAGTAACATTATACAATAGCTAGGTTATCCCCGCGGTTTCGTTATAGGTATTATGTATACTGTCATATACATTGAGTAAAAAAAATGTTATTTTGAATCACAAACAGACACTTCAATTTAATGTATTTTGTAGGTAATATGTGTATTGTTTTTCCAATGAATTATAAAA